>JAQGAH010000160.1:0-68666 GCA_034696885.1 Lepidocyrtus paradoxus | reverse complement strand
TCTCAAAAACTAGTAAACGCATTTCTATACTTTTCTCAATATGTAGTAAAAGCATACTCGTTCTTAGCCATCGATATATGCTTTTTTCTCAATTTGGGATCTGAAAGCTCCGCAATTTATTTTCATTTCCCTCTCACCCTCTCTCATGCCATATGCAATCAGCACAGTTTTGAATATCCTCCGATGCAACGGCCCCAACTTGACTATGAGTAAACGAAATAAAATTAGCTGAGCAGCAACTCCCCCCAAAAATATTATTATTATAAGTTCACTTTATTCAAGTATAAAGTGATGAGTCGAGACCAAATTCTTTTTTTTCCATTGATATAGGCTCAGAAATGACGGCGTTAGTAAACGGACCACCATCATCATCATAATTATCATCATCATCAGGAAAGCGTATTCATTGACTGCAAATGGCAACGGAGGATTTCTTCACGTAAATTCTTCTACCTTTCTTGATATCCGACAAAAAAAAACACAGATAAGAACGGTGAAAACAATAATTGATCCAACTACAAACCTCACTTCACTTCAGCTATTCATATTGCACAAGACAGCTTTGTATTTTGTAAATATATTTCACACCAAGTAAAGTGATATTGATATTTAAGTAAATAAATAATGAGGAAAGTTAACAAAAAAAAATATTGAAATACTTGAGAAAGAGACCCACTGTTTTGCTTTAAAAAAGATCTTCCCTGAACATTTTCATCTTAGCTTAAATCTTACATAATCAATGAATGACTGCTTTCATGATGATGACTACAGTTCCTATAAATGCCATATATACTCAAATAGGTTATAAGTTTTTTTTTCACGTTTTTTTCTTGAAAACTCTCCTCCTCTCTTTATGCAGAAAAATAGCGGATAATAATTTCATTTTAACAAGTAGTACACGATATCTGGATGATTACAAATATAATATATGTGCTTAGACTCTCTACATATACTGGGAACCGGAAGTGGTTTTTGGTAGTTAAATATGTAACATTAAATATTAAATAATAATGACACTAGTTTGTTATACTGAATACAGAGATATATAATATATTTATATATAATTTATTAATAAACTAAATCATCTTGTTTCGCCTCTGGTTGTAATAATTTAAGGAAGTCTTGCCAAAAACTGATATAACTATAGCTAGCTAAAAAAAACAGATGAATGGAGATGATGATCATACACACGAAACGTGGAGAAGAGAAAATTGTTCAGTTTAACTATTCCTAGCTTGTGTCTTCGTTTCGAACAATGAGCTTGCACACACAACAATGAGAGACATGTAACAACGTAAGAGCAGAGCAATTATATTATTATGTTTGCTGATAATAAATAAATAATAAATATAACAACGACAGAGATGAGAACTCATGGTACGGTACACATTATTGATGATCTTAAGTCACGGCTTGAATAAAAATGAGACATTTAAGGCAGGATTGTTAAGTACATACACTTTGTTCATGTCATCCTTCTTTTATAGCTATTTGTTACTTTTTTATGCTGGGCGTGTGTATGCACTGGCTAAACTGTTGTCAGTTAATAAGGTTTGTGTGTGGTGATGTTAAAAATAATGTTTTTTCTAGTTTATTATTGCTATGCTGTGAGTAGCAATCGTATTATTCTCTTGTGACGGTAGTAATAAATATTCTGGACGACTGGATACTGTTGTGTCTACCGGCCAGACTCAGAGGCGGTGTGGGGCCTTTGAGTCTGGCGTTTAAAATAGGAGGCAGAAGGTCTATTCTTGTTTTCCTGGTGTGTACACCTATGAGTAAAGTGTGCGAAAATACTTGTTCCACAAATATATATAGATTATGTATATATATCAGATATTAAATTAATTATCGACATCTCCATTATGAACTTTCTGAATCATTTTCGGAGTCTGCTAGTACTAAACTACAAGCTACAGTAAATAGATATATATGTAGATGACCCTATATAGTGAATATATATAACTTACAAACTAATATGTATCTAAATATAGGATTCTCTCTATATTAAATATAATCCTAATTATAAGCTTTTATAGTAATGTAAAATCAATATTCCACAAATATTTATGTAATCAACATGTCTCCGTATCTTCTTCGCGTCAAAACTCACTCCATTCCCTGTCCTCTACGTATCGGTATACTGGAAGGCTTGGTCCAGGACAGCACTCAACTCGCAGCTAGGGCTGACTGGACCAAGAGGAGGCGCTGAGAGGTGGGCTCCGGCATCCGGTGATATTTGAAGGAGCGGAGATGTCTCACCCATGGATCCACCTGCCCCCAAACTCCCGTTGGTGACGCTGTCGATGAGGTCAAATGAATCCTGAGGATCCCAGGCTGCCAAGTTCCTGGAGCTCTGTAAAACAAATGACAAGGTTAAAAATAGTGTTGTGACACATTGCTGGATGATTCATATTATGAGATATATTGTATAAAAACTGAGGTTCGATTTTAATTAAAGTTACCTGCAGTGCGTACTGTAATAAGCTACGATCAGAAACGCTCGCCCAATCCCCCTTACTCAAGGCCTGCTCAATGGGATCAAGATGAGTTGGATGAGGGTAACCGCCAGCAGAGTTTGCCATTTGCGGCATTTGTGGATGTTGTTGCTGATTTGAGTGACCGGGGTACATTGGAGGCGGTTTATCGATATGGATATACTCTCGCATATCAGGGATATCATGTGGAGAGGGCGGAGGGAAATTTTGCTCGTAAATGACCGGGGCTGTCGTCGTCGGTGCTCCGTGTATTTGGTAAGGTTGGAGACCAGGCTGGACATGAGCATTATGCTGTTGCTGCATTGGCGGTTGTTGCTGATGAAGAGGCAGTGGAGGGAGGAGAGGAGGGTTTAAGGTTGTAAAAGTGGTGGTACAATTGTTGCTCTCAACATTGCTATTGCTGGTTGCAACGCTGTTATTAATACTTGCGTTTGGTATTGAGGAAGTGGCTGCCATCGAACTACTTGGATTTGGTTGATTGTTTCCACTGTCGCTACTATTATTGCTGGTAGCGTTGCTGTTCGAATTACTGTTGGTCTTCCGGTTGGTTGTACTCGTTTTCTGCGCTTCTTCCGCGTATTGCTTCTTCCATGTGGAAATATAGCTCTTCATCTTATCCAAGATGAAGTCGGGCACTCGGAATCCCTTGATATCATCGTAATTAATAGTGACGTTTAATCTGTACGGAAAAATAATCCCTCGTTAGTCACCAGCATTTCATTATTCCATCTGAATAAGACATCATGCAAGTAATTTAAAGATTATAATCTACTTACTTATTGTCACGAGCAAGCTTCTCAATATCTTCTAACAACATTATATAAGCTCGTCCCCCCGTGGCCGGCATGAGCTTATTCTTGGAAAGCCATTCCTTGTCATCTGCATCGCTTGCATACTTAAAAAGCCCCGGATGCTTCACGTACAATCGTCCGCGAGTTTGTGCGAATCCTAACGCTTTATTGGCTCTAATAAAATATAAAAAAAATCCATTCAGTAAACATGTCTTTAAATTCACTAAACATGATTCGCTCATTAAATATGAAACATTTGAATGTACTTACTTGGCTCCCATGATAAAAAGGGTATCTGGAGTGAGCTTAGTGGTGTCCCACTGCGCTACATGTTTCCTGGACGGTCCTGACGGTTTCTTAGGCTTCTGAGAACTGGACGAAGAGTTACTGTTACTACCATTAGTAGCACTGTTTGTGCTACCACTACTAGAACTGTTATTTCCTGAGCTCGATTTATTTCCAGACTTTTTCGTCTTCTTACTGGCATTGGACAGAGAGCTAGCTTCTGAGTCAGTATCCGACTCTCTCTTAACACCGGTGGAAACTGAAGGACTCTGTAATGAGAAGATGAAATCATACCAACAATTTTATAATAATATAATATAATAATGGTTATAGTTTGAGAACATCAAGGAAGCGGGATCACTTACGGTGATCGGAGGTTTCGTGTCCTCCTGCTTGCTTTGATTTTGAGAATGACTATTTTGATAGTCTGTGTCGTTTCCATCTATTGCACTTCTATTCTTTAGGTTTTGGGACGGATTAGAATTGGCGTAAACCGGATACATTACTTTGGCTTCTTCGAGGATGGTTCGACACATTACTTTGATGTGCTCATCGGTGACAGAATCAGGTCCTAGATTATTACGTATGTTCTCGATACCGGGCTTGAAGAACATCTAGATGAATTTATAATTAAATAAAATTATTAGTTAATATGATTTCGAGCATAATCATGACACGTTATTATGTGGTTGTAAAAATTGCTAATATTAAATATAATTATTGTATTCCTTACATCGATATACTTTGAAATTACAGTCTGAATTTCTGTGTTGATGCTTCTTTGGATGTTTTGCCGGAGGATATCCAACGACTGGGCCGCCGATTTGTAAGACATCGCCGTCTTCGGAGCGGTCGAACCTGAACCCGGTTTGCTCACCGGGGGCCGAAGTACGTTTAAATTGTACTGGCGCATATTGAAAGGACTCTGTAATATTTAAAAAGACAAAAAAATACTTAACAAAATATGAACATTACACACTATCTCCAAACTTTATGTCTAGAACCATTTCTAGCTAGCACTAATCAATTTATTTAATTAAATAATCAACAATTAGCTCAAAGCAAACTTTGAAAATATTCATGTGAATTAAAAAGTTCATTAACCTCCTTCGTCTCCATCTACCTTCCCTGCTTCAATGACACAATTTCCACAGTTGTCAAAAAAAAAAAATTTTATCGAGTTTCAGAATACCATACCTCGACATTAACTAACTAATAGTAAAAAAGTAAATTGCTTTGATTTTACTGCCTCCTAAAATAACAACAAACTGGACAACACAGATGAGTTCGTGGCTCAGGTCAAGACTGGACTAAAGCTACCGCCAGGAAAATTTAGGTTAAAACTTGAGCTCAACGTTCGATCCTAATATCCATATCAACAGATATGCATTTGGGATAACTGACCTCATTTGAGTCCACTAATTTTACTATTCTACAAACGTCAGGTAAATTTCCAGAAAAACGTATGAACAAAACACCTGAATCTTATCGAAACTGCAGTTTTCATGAATTTATTTACATTTCCTTCCCTTTCCCTTCATTTCCATTTGACATTATTGATTATTAATTTGCATAAATCAATGTACCCAAAATGCTCATCGTAAGTACCCCTTATCATTGCTCATCGCTTCTTACTATCAAAACGTCATTGGTAGGTTCAACTATGTATGTATTTATGTAGCCAAGTTCAAGTGTACGTATGCTAGCGATAAGCTTTTAATTTATGCAGGAGACTAATTCCTTATCTAATGATAAGGCAAAGAAATATAACAGCTTTTAAAGTCAAGTCAGCGCACGACAAGAATAAACACGGTCAATAACTGCATACTTATACTTGGATCATAGAAATTAACTAAATAATTGCATTCTCGAGCTCCAAAAAATAGCTATTATTTGGGCTTAGCTACACAATGTAATGACTAATGGCTCTAATCCTTATCATAATAATGCACTTGAATTCAAATTGTACGAAGGGAAAATATGTAAATATGTAAATATTATGACTTACATCGTGCATCGTAGCAGTGGTCATAGTAGAGACTACTGTAAACTTGTGGACGATAAAAATAAGCTGAGCAGTTATAATTCATACTTCCAGGCCGATTTAAAGCTGGTTGGGTGTAGTTTGCTTCATGAAATCCAATTAAAAACGTAAACAAACTTTATTAAACACAAATTCAACATTGGAGACTGCATCTATTTACATGTTTTCACTCGCATATTTGCAACGATTTAAATTATCATTATTGATTAGCGCTGGGAGCATTTTTCATTCGGATAGTTCGGAGTTCTTCTCTTTCTCAGACTTTTGCTAAACATGAGTTGGCGTCCCGGTAACGTTTTTGTATGAGATGCGTTGAACAGTAAAAGTTGATGGCTGAGCTTGGTTTAGTGATGATAACGTACGTATTTTTGTCGTCTTTTGTTTGATAAGCTTGTTTCTTTGTATAAGCATGTCAGCGTCTTGAACAGATTACTATGATGATGACTTTAATGAGGATTAGCGACAAGCGATAGGGATGCGCAAAAACAGATGACAAAAAAACGCATGATGGATAGTTTTTGTTGGTGATTAAGTTAAGAACGGTGAGAATAATGATGGGTAAAAGTAGCACTGGAATAATTGGAGGTACGAATTTATCTCTGCGCTTTATTCAGTGACATTAAAAATTAGGAGAGAAAAATAAAACGTGAAATAAATAAAATGACAGCTCTTATCATCCCCGACAACATCCAAGCAGTCACAGCCACGGCACCGCGTCACCCATCAGTTCCTCCTTCAACATCCAACTTAAACTTCCATTTAAGCTTTCACTAATTTACAAAATAAAACTTGGGAAACTGAGACGCTGCGCTGCTTCTCCGGTCCAACTCAACTCTTTAACCTCTTTTACTTAACAAAGCGCTTGCTTCCCTGCAGTCAGTCCACTCCAGGATCACCCAACTCAACTAATTATTCTCTACCATGTATAATTCCTCATCATCCCACATTTTTTTAAAGCACTTACACAGCAGTTGGAGCAGCTCCCTGAGGACAGCACTACTCACCACTCTTCAAACTACTTCCATTTAACCCCTACCTATACTAATTATCCTCGAACTCTAAATATAAATATAGATCTCGTCTTATCGTGTCTAGCTGTAAAAATATTCGTAATACTTGGTAGTTTAAAAAATTGTTAAAAATCTATCATATCTCAATCCCCTTCCTCTAGGATGATGGATGGACAACATTAAACTCTCCTCACACTCATCCCCATTCCCTCCCTCCGCCTCCTAGCTCGCCAATTAAAAACTTAGAAGCCCCGCTCCCCCTGCCCTATCCCTGAAAAGGAGCTCTTCCCCCCCGGAACAATTAAAAGGAAAGATGCTAATTTCTAAATCCATTTAATCAATCACGGTTCAAACAAAAAAAGAAAACGCTAATACCTAAAAAGATAACAGCCCTATAGGAAAACAAAAAATTATATCCTTATCATTCCCCCTATATGAGATATAGATAGTTCATATAATATAAACCGAAAAGTCCATCAGAAAAGATAACCCATTTTTTTCTTGAAAAAAAAAGAGAGTTCCCAATCCAACTTTCCTTTCCTATCCCCCTTTATATGACTATCCCTATATATCTAATATGTAAAGGCAGAGGGGAATCAGCAATATTTTTTGTGTACAGTCGAAAAATCCTGTGTTGTGTTTTTTATTGTTTTATATACATAATTATAAAAGATATAGAAGACTTATAACTATATAGCTATAAAAAATCTATCTATATTATAAAATATAGTTATGCGTAGCACACACACTAACACACCATGACAAAATGTACTGAAAAAAATATATCTATCTTCTCTCTCTCTCTCTATCTTTCACTCTCGGCCAGAGTAAGGAAAAAAAACGCTCTTTCTGCGTCCGTCCGTATTCTTCAATCTCATTTTCAGAGTTTGATAATATCCGCAAAGTTAGGAAAAAAAAATCTTGCTCCCTCCCTCCCGTCATGTGCATGTGCAGTATTTAAAAAAAACATGTCGAGGAGGGGGAACATTATTATGCTGGCATGGCTCATACTTCGAAAAAAAGGTCCACCTTCATTTGAAAGTCCATTTTTATGCATAGGAGGAATTGGGCAACGAAGCAGAGCAGCATCCACAACATATCGGCAGCAAAGAAAAAACTTTGAAATCGAATGAGTATGACTAGGAAGTGGGGAAAAAACGCTATGGGGTTTGGGGTAGGTAAAAAAAATGTTTGAAAACAAGCTTGGTTCCCTTAGATGCATGCGCGGGTTGTCCTCACCGTGTTTGGGGAAATGTATGGGATGGGATGAGGCTATTGTTGTTGTTCATGAGTTCATGTTGGGCAAAGAGTTGGAAAGAGTCCGATGGCCTGGCCAACAACATCAATGTCTCTACTCCAAATTTTGTGTGTGAGGAGTTCATGCTCATTGCGTGCGTTTTTTTATTTGGCGTTTGGCTTGGTTGGGGATTGGATTTGGATAATGTGGAGTGGATGATGCTGATTATAATGTAATGATTAGAGAGAGAGAAAAAATTGTTTTAATTTATGCAGAGAACTGCTTCCTCCTTTTTATGACGGGGCATAATTATTAAATGCCCCTTTGATTTTTCATGTAGGTAGTCAGTCAATTAATTATTTCTTTACACATGAAAAAATATAGTTGGACACTTTGTAATTAGTTAGTTTTTTGAATGGGACTAATTGCGCATTTTACGTTAGGGAGTTATCATGGGAAAAATGATGACGATGACCTTTTAATTCTGATGGTCAATTTTTTTAGCATGAAGGAAAGGGGATGATGATGAAATGATATGTTGACGATAAGGATGAGATTGAGATTATAAAGGAAATTTTTACGAGTTTGCGAATTACAGTCCTGGTCGCGTTGTAAGTTTGCAGAATATTATTACGACCCATGACCCATACTAAAGCAGAATAAAGCTGAAGCGATAAAATCATTCCAAGAAAGTATTAATTTCTAGGCTCCTAATCGATTTTTCCAAGTGGGAACGTTAAATAAAACACTCTAGTAATTACTATTAAAAGAATATTTTAGATTTTTTTGACATCATGTTAAATTCATGTTATGTCTCAACACACTCTGAAAATTTTCTTTAAAACTCATTCCAATATTTTTCTCGTTAAATGACAATGACAAAGCAAATCTGGAATTTAAATTAAAAAATTGGATTTTAATTAAAAGGAAGAATAATTAGAAGACTGTCTTTCATCTCTTCCCATGAATGCACTATTAATATGTATGTATGTATTATGCATAATGCAGAAACGATTGTTACAAAGATGCAATGCGTAATGCCATCATCCTGCATCATTTTACAATTATAATTTGTATAATAATGAAGAATGAATATAATGGCAATAACGCAATATAAAATGGTTATCGCAAGAGGGAATTTAACTGCCAGCCATTGCCATTCCTGTCTAAAAAAAACACACATGAAGATGCAGAGGAAGGGCCTTAAACTGGGTGTAGCTTTTTTCAGAGACTCAGTCATCCTTAATGAATTCATGATGATGGGATAAAAAAAGGAATATATAGTGAAGGTATTATATAAGCCATGAATAAATTGAATCAAATTGAGGGAGGGACAACTGGCTATGTTTTAAAATAAGTTTAGCCATTTCGTTCCATCATTCCCAACAGTAAAGCCTGAAGCCCCTATATATATATCCTGCCCTATGGGCTCAACTAAAATGAACAAACTGGCAGCAGCTTGGATACAAGTTTTTACCCTTGGAGCTAGGGCTGCGGCTTCCCGTCCACTAAAAATCCCTCAGTTTCACAGCTCCAGTAACTCTACTTCATTTCATATCACAACAAAATATCATCTAATGAAACACAAAATTCTCATTTGGTCCATGAATCCGCAATTTTACGCTCATTTCGTTCACATAATCTCCTCTCCAGCTAAATGTTTGGCCGGAACTTAGAAAAATATTTGCAATCTAGAGAGGTCATTACCCATTAATACGAAATGCAAATGATAATAAAGCCTTTTTAGTCTTAAAATGTCAAAATTGCAATTGGAGCCTGTTCTATATCCTGTTAATTGCCAAACTTAAACTTTGGAAGATTAAGATCACTATGGAAATTATTCAAAGAGATACAAATAGGTATTTAAATCCATATTTTTACCCACCTCATAATACCTAAATCTAGGCTACAGACAACACATTTTCAGTCATAACAAAATTAACCTTCTCTTTGTCTCTCCTCTAGTTTCCAGTAGACATGCTGGTGCAGTGGTGATAGGGCTGAGAATTGGTTGTTGGTGAAGATAAAACCCTTCTCCGTACACTAACTTCCTCAAGGTTACTCATGCACATGCGCTTCTACTTTGTTGAGAGGTTCAGAACGGTGAAAACATCAAGAACAAATGCAACTTGTGTACCACACATACCAAAGTGTGTATAATAATATTGCATACTATTATGTTTGTCCTAAATGCAGCAGTTAATCTTAATACAAATGAAATAGGCTAACTACATGGTCATACCACAGGATAAATTAGCAAATTTTGTAAAAAGCAAGTCAATACTCAAAAGCAATAAAAATTCTGAATTTTTCTGTGTTAACGATGATTCCCTGAACGTGAATCGAATAAACAATTTACAACACATTTCATATTTTGTGAATAAAATAAAGAAAATATCAATTGTTATCGACACTGGTTGAGTTGGATGGAGCCTATAACCCATTTATTTTAATGCTCACTATTTATTGTCGTATTCGTCGACATTACGAAAAGAAAAATAAAGATTATTATAATAATCTTTAGTTTTATAAATAAAACTAATAAAAATTTAGATGGAGCTTCATATTATTTGGAATTCTACAAGAATCACGTGGTTTATAACTTGCATAAGTTGTAATTATCAAGTATCGATTCCCTTCAAGCATCCCTGCTTCCTTCTCGACTCCCTTTGCCGCAGTTCATAATTGCTTTAATCAACCATACAGCAATAGCAAAGGAACAATTAAATCAAACATCAAACCCCTTTAATTAAACAGTGGTTTTACATGACCTAGCCAAATCTAAAAATGGACATGGACCCAGCTATTACTTTTAAAGTAAACTGATATGACCTTCAAGCAAAACTATTGTCCCACTGCGGTGTATCTTTAAGTCTTTGACACCATCTTGTCATCTCATATCTAACTTGTATTTTCTCTGAATTCAATTTGATTACTTTGGTACTGAAATTTGGCTAGACCCTTTTGTTATCACTTATTTTGTTGTTGGGGGAATTGTCATTTAACTCTTTTCTCTTCCAACCCATTTATGTCCGTGTTAAGAATAAGTGCTTACAATTGTTCCGATTCGACTCACATACCTACCGAGGAAGCATCGTATCGCCATTAATCATGCCGTAAATACTTCAATAGATAAATAAATTGATCGAAATTATAATTTGGATGTGATCAAGACGTTAATCCTGGTTCACTTCCGAGTCATGGAGTGTTGTGCTAACAACCCTCATTTTAACATGAGCCCATGCACTAACGGTAACATTCATGCTTGCTAATCAAACAATTAAAATTAGCTGGTATTACGAATTCAGAGCCCCCTAAAGCCCTTTAGGAGTTGTATTGTTGTTGGCTGACGTTGAGCAAACAATGTCATGGTCATCATATCATAAATAATGATTACCAAATTACCAATGACATTCGAAAACATATCCATCCACCTTTAAAGCATCAAGCGTCAGGAGAGTCGGTAAAAAACCTTCTGGTTTCCTATTTGATATTATGATAAGTAAGGTTAGCCAGCATTGATCTGTCTGCCCTGCCCATTTATAGACTTCACTTTCTACGTCCTCCCCAGTCATCAGTTCAGTTTCGTAACGGAGACTCGTCGTCATCCTCAGTCTCCTCATTAATCATACTCGTCGTCAGTCAGCATTGCAAACATTCCATGCGAATTAATTGTAACTGTCATCATGAGTAAGTGCATACTCAAGTTGTTTACAATGATCACAATTGTCACTTTTTTGCAACTCTTCCGATTCCATTCTCAGTCAACTCAAGTATCACTTTACTCCCCCTTCCCATCTTATAACCCAACGGCCAATATTTGCAGAACGGCCAAAGACGACAAACGCCTCAAAGCCAAGAGAGGCTTTTAATGAGCTGCCTAAGTACTTTTATGGCAACCGGAAGAGTGGGATATAGCCTGAGTTTATTCATCAGCCCAACAATACTCTTGGCTAAACAATTAGGATTAAAAATGGAAATGGCATGAATGAGGCTTATGGCCAAGTGCGTTAAAACTAATTTCTGTCGTTCGTCTTAAATATCTTAATGCTTTCAAAACATTGCATAGTCAGTATTACAGTGCCAGCAGGCATGCATAAAATTCCAACATGCTCAACTTATATAAATGTTTGCTAAAAAACGCTTTAATGCTACTAATCCCCCATCCATTTAAAGTTCATTGTGATTACAATACGTATAAGCTAATGTGAATAGGGTTTTCATGCCTGTTAGCCCTTTTTGCATTCCATCGCACAGTTTAGATATAACATAACGGCTCATTTGTTTTGCTAATTTATGCAAAATGCTCTCGTCATTCAGAACAACATAACGAAAGTATTTTGATATGCGAATAGGCACTCATCTATATTTGCATTTGAATGCGAAAAGTTGCAGAGATCAAGGTGAAGCTCTTTTAATAGTTCAAGGCACTCGAAGTAAAAAAAAAACACATCGGACTTTGCAATAGCAGCGGCAGTAGCGGCAGCAATGCAGAGTTTTTTTTGCAATAGTAATAAAATAACAACATTGCAGTGTCACTGAAAGGATTCTGCAGATAATAGCAAGAGTTGGGGCAAGCAATCCTAAGCAATAACAGACTTTAGCAATAATCAACTTGTATCAACTAGTCAGCCATGGTAGTAATGAATTGAGTGAGTAATCGCAAGCTCCGTTGTAGCTTTCGTACAGTAGCCACTTTTAATTGTGTTAACCGTTAGTGACAAAACAGCAATGATTTATAAAATGGATGTAGACATTTATCATTGTCACATTACCTTTTAGATGGACGACACTGCAATCCCCAAGCTGTGGAAAAAATTGCGTTGTCTAATGAAAACTTACTGTTTATCTCTTCATTTTACAGATCCCGGGACAATAGCGAGAAGTGATGATTCCTCCCGATTGAATGTGCCCCTGAGATTCCCAGTTCCACTCTTTGTGGTAGTAGAAGGTGTAAATCGGTGCTGGAAGTGGTTACAGAGAAAGTAGATATTGGGTAACGGTTATTTCACATATACATAACCATATCACTCAACATCTCCTACTCCGAATAACCACTTGTTCGACATCCGAATCCCTTCACTGTCTTCCTCTCCTTTGCACATCGTTGTTGGATTCCCAACACAGCCTGTAATAATTGCTTATCTGGAGGACGCGATGATAACCGTCTCAACAGCAAAGTATACTGATGCACCTTCAAGCAAAGTAATTCAGACTTTGTCTTTGGAAGTAATCCAGCATACTTAGCCGTGGAAACGTACGATCGGGCGTCAACATCCATAGCAAGAACAGATTCCAGGAGAGTTTCGGATTTGAGTTAACCTCCGATACGTCGTCCAGTCCAGTCCAATCAATTTGATGTAATGGAGTAACAGAGGAATCCTATTCATAGGAGCTGTAGTAGCTATTTAAATGTACTCTATCACATCTCACTGTGAATAAGATTCCTCCGTCCTCCGCATTTGGTTGGACTTCCACTCTGTCACCGATCAATTCGCCGACTGATCACTTGTCAGAAAAACGCTCTTCTTATACATGCAATTTTTCTTGGAATGAGTCACTTCTGTCTCGTTTCCTTTCCTCTGTAAAAATTTAATTGCTTTTATGGGGAAATACAATCACGCTTAAATGACAAAATAAGCTCAAAATATGTGCAGCTGCAATCCGCGTACCTAAATTTAGGAGAAAAATCCGGCCCATGGCTCAATAATCATGAAATTTAATCTTCAACTGGAGCCTACAAGATAATTAACAAAATAAACTTTGACTTTGTGGATTCATGGTTGTCAAATTACTTAATATAGAGCAATAACAATATATAGATTGACGATTCGGCAACCATAAGGTTCTTCGTCATACTTGTCACAAGACCAATGCATTAAAAGTTTTCCTGGACATACCTCCTTCTGGGAACATCTGCACTGTGGCTGTCTCACGGTCTTAGTAATTCCAATATAGCACAAATATATAATCCTTTTCAATTTCCGCTGCTGCTAGTCGGCTGCATCTTGACTTTTAGCAAAAATAGCCCATAAATAGGTTAAATATGTAAAGTATTAAGTTACGAAAATAATCTAATTTGTTGCTTGCTTTTGTTCTCAAAACTGGAAGATACGCAGAATGAAACTGCTTTCCTATACCGTACGTAAATTGTCAGTTGTAGAATGCAAAAAAAAAACTGAGGAAGACGTGTCCCAATTACCGGACGATACCGATACGTGCCTCAATGATAATGCTGTCTGAATAGTCATAAAATGTTGTTAATTTCGTTTAAATGATGATTAATTTCTTAAAAATATTGGTCAGGTTCTGATTACCATCCCTCCCAGTGACGACTTGGGATGAATAGCTATCACAGACGACTTTTCCACATAAAAACTAATCAATAAACCTCACACTAATTTAGGAGACAATTTGGGTTCATCGGGGTGCGTTTAGCTGCGTTCATTATAATTTATGAACCTATTAATCTCATTATATCGGTTTTGTCGAAAAAATAAGTTTCAAAAAATTTCGCCTCCCTCCCGTTCGGTATGGGCACGACGTTTCATAGGGTATGTGATGATTTCTTCGCTACTTAAATACTTTACCGTTCCTGTTATGGGCTATTAAAGTTTACGAAGAGCAAATACCTAGCCTAACCGTGTACGCAGCATTCCATTTTTAACCAAACTTGGCCCAACGTAACCTAAAAATGAATAAAACAAGCACTGTCTCCGGTTACAAGCTTTTGCCCGGATATAGGTTAACAGCGGATACATGTTACTTTTGTAAAAATTTATGGGTTAATTATCGATTAACAAAAGGCTCACATGTAGGGGTTTATGGAAAATGGGCAATTTGCATAATTTTCTGACTAATGATATGATTTATATCAACTCCGACCGAATAGTGCTTTGTGCATTGGCATATCAAAACGCCAATGATGATATTTAGTTAAAAAATACGTTTTTTGCCAATAGCCCCAAAATACATCTGTATGCAAACTATAAACAAAATCGTATGTAGAAGGTTTTTACTCGTGCACATTATAGGTTTATGAATTGACGATATACTCAAACTCAGAATGTTTCAAAGTTGCCATTGTTGCCGAATGGAGGGACGCTAATTTTAACGCCGTTTCTAGTTACCGTCCGCGTCCCTCCTAGTCGCTTATTTTTGTGATTGTTTTCGAGAGGGACGGTAACAACTAGAACCCCACCGAAATTTCTTAGCCCAAGTAGAAGTGGAAAGCTGTGTTTAAAGAATTTCTATTTCTCATTACCGTAAATTTTATTTTTCTAAGAATCATAATAGTTTCTCACAGTCGCAGCGGAAAAAGTATAGAAAATTTTGCTCTTTCTTCAATCAGTTTTATCACGAGTCAAGTAATAAATAAATATAATAAATAAATGATAATAATATATTCAATAATATGTAGGTGACATGGTAGAAAAAAGCGTCATCATAGTTGATAATGTCCTTCGAAGTGGTCCTTTTGTAACGGAGCAAATACTTTAAGTAATGTAATTATGGCAAAGGAATAACAGGAAGCTTACGTTGAAACAAACTGACAATGACAATATGATAACATGGATAAATTATTTTCATGGTTGTATTGTTTTGTAATGTATACTTTTATTAAAAATATATTCTTATAGAGCGACAAAAATATGCCTATTGATAAAAAGTTTAAGTAATTAACATGATTTCAAACTATTAGATAAACAACAGCGATAAAAATCCATGAGATAAATTAAAACTGGTACAAAATCACTAATAATATTCACTACTTTCTTCATTCCATTTATACAATTTTCTACAAATTCAATTGAGGAAGTTGCCATTTGAACATTTCTATGCTTGGCACAGTCATTTTTTGATTCGTCATCACCAACAACTTTCAGTCTAGCTAAATACTGTCATGCTGACATTGTCACCAAAACTCAAATCAGAAAAAGTCTTACTTCTCTTACTTAAAAAAAAGAGCAGTAAAAGGGACATTAGACCATATAAAAATGTAGATCAAGTCTGTTGTTTAACTGTAAAAAAACGAAGGAAATATTTTTTAATACTAACGTTTTTGCAGCAACACATTTGTTTATTATAAATCTAATTATGAAACTATATTTCGTAATGGTTTAGAGTTCGATCAGTTGTTTGTCGGTCTGTCTGTGAGCACGATAACCTTCGAATTTTTAAATTATGTCTAAAATTATTAGTCCTAGATCGAACATGTTTAAATGTGGACGACCTTCGGTCACCTCTCCAGCCAAAGGAAGGTAAAATTTTATTTTGAAATAATAACATATAGCCTATACTACATTCTTGAAATTCATTTGCAATGTTGATTTGAATTATTCAATGCTCACCACTTCACATAATACGGAAAAAATTTAAGCATTTTTGTGACTATTGTACTTATATTGCAATTAAGAGCTGGGTCAAACCCAGTCAGACATGTTAATGGGTTTAAACGACGATTCAAATCCGGAATAAAACCCGGGTTTCAGTAGCTTTTATCCTACAGATATAATATACATAACGTTCCTAACAAGGCCACAACGATACATAACGAATAATAAGAAGCTAAATTTCATAAATACAGATTAACAAATTGATACATAAAGGTCCACAAAGAATTTAAATATAGTCCACATCACCATTACCCGTAAAACCATCACCATCATAAAACCCGTACCCGTGGGGTTAAACTAAAAAACCCGGGCTTCTTAACATATATGAACCGAGCGCCCAATTACTTTGCTGACCTGTTCTGCTTCTTGTGACTGTATACATCTCTTCAACGGCTGCAGATTTTAAAATCCTGTTTTCTTCGATCCATTTCAGAATCACAATTCACATAGCGTCATTAACTGGTGGATTGCTTACTAATATTATAGAAGTTGATATGGGTTCGGATGTGACTTTTCAAACTTCCTATTCTCGCAAACGATTGTGAGCATAATTGGCATTGATGGGGTCGCTCACCAGTGTGAGTTCGGATGTGAAGTTTTAAATTTCCTGATTGCGCGAATGATTTTGAGCACAACTGACATCGATGGGGTCGCTCACCGGTATGAGTTCGGATATGGATTTTCAAATTTTCTAGTTCTCCAAATGACTTTGAGCACAACTGGCATTGATGGGGTCGTTCACCAGTATGGGTTCGGATGTGAATTTTCAGACTTTCTTGTCTCGCAAACGATTTTAAGCATAACTGGCACAGATGTGGCCGCTCACCAGTGTGAGTTCGGATGTGATTTTTCAGATGTTCTAAATTCACAAATGATTTTGAGCACAACTGGCATCGATGGGGTCGCTCACCGGTGTGAGTTCGGATGTGCATTTCCAGTGCATTTCGCTTTCCAAACGATTTTGTACACAACCGGCATTTATGTGGCTTCATCTTAACTTCAGTTGTGATTCCACAATCTGACGTCTGATTTAGTGAAGATCTTCTAGAGGCTAGACTTTTAGCTTTTCCTGGTTTCAAACCGTCACTTCTTGGCAACATTTTCCCAGCAATAGCACCCACTTCCTGAATATTACTTGCAAGAGTGTGGACTGTGTCAACTGACTGGCCCGGTGAATGCAAGTTGTCATAACGAGTAATTATAACCTTACAAGTTGGTAGATTTTTCTCCTTAGTTTTCGATTCTTGGGTTTCAAGAATTCCGGAAGTCTTCGGAAATTTTTCTTGTTTCTTCTGGTGAGTTAGAAGCTTGTTATAAATAATACAAGAAAAATATAATGACGACACCTAAATTAATTATTTTAAAGTGTAGATTGGATTTTCTTCTATGTAATTTGCATTTTAACTTACATGTTGCATAAGTCGATCAACTGCTGAATAAATTAGAAAACAGTGAGAGCATTTGTACAAACTTTTATCTTCCTTTCTCGAAGCCATTGGTTCAGAAACTCCCATATCAAAACTTTCGTTGTCACCAATATAACCGTCACTATTTTCTAATTTACATTTACTCCCTTTCCGTTTCATCTTGCTCGTGTCTGTCTACCCAGCCGCTGTATCCACTTGCAAATAATGAGATGGGAAAATGAAAGATAGATGGCAAACTTTTATAACTTAGTTGGACAAATATATGTAAGCATTTATTCAAAAAATGTTTGTATTGTATCCAGTTTCCAACTACACAATATGGCTCCTGTTGTATGAAAGCTAGAAGGTTCACAAGTAAATCTATTTTCAGTCTCGCCTTTCAAACTTAAACAAAATGTTCGTCCATCTGGCAAGAGGGCATCGTTGTAATTAGACTTCAATGATAATAATTTTTGTCATGAAAAAGTTAATACCTACGAAGGCACGTATCGCATTTCATTTCATATTCTCATCCCTTTACGTTACCAACCCCTTATGCTAAGTCGTTCCTGAGAAATACGTAGCTAGTTAGGGTATTAACACATTAATGCAATGACAACAACATTACGTAGTTGAAAGTACCTATTGTATATATTACATTTCACTATATTAATCGTGGCGTTCCCTTGAATCACATAGGACCTTAGATAATCTTTAATCCCTGCTCGTTGGTCGGTGTATGAAGGCCCCTTAGATGCTCGACGGCTATCCAACTTAAGTATTTTTAGCTGAATACTAAAAAGCACTTTGTCGTACATAGAATCATATAGCATATGAAAAACAATTTTCCTGTAAGAACTCAAAACTCATGATTTCACACATACTGAGTAAATCAAAATTCTAAGCATAAAATATTTTGCTCCTATATCTTTTCAACGGCTAGGAATTTTCTAATCCTGTTTTCATCATTCGGTATGACGATTGCCTATCATAACTTCCGTAGCATTGCTTCATCAATCTGTAGATTGTTCCGTTTATTTAATTATGTAATAATTTCTACATCAAAACACTTCGTTCTAGACTAGGAAAAACATTTTCTTCTTTGATTTTGTAAAATTTTAAATAAAATGTTACAATTTTAAGTACCAATTACTACTTATTTACTTTCAAACCATGGATATGCATAGCAATTGCCGTTCCAACAACATCAAGTCATCCAATGATTAAGAGAATATTATGGATGTTACAAAGATAGGGATTGAGAAAATCAATGAAAAGGAAATTGCATAACGGAATAACTTCAGCGAAACGAGATACAACATAAGTATAGACTCACGCCGACTTTGCAACGTTCACCTTCTCATTACAGAATCTTAGGGAGCCAACGTATCGAGAGTGGATATCGATATTACATCTTTCATTATTGCCATTCTATGTCTGCATTATACCTATACTTACCGTAGAACATGCTCAACTATATAACCAGACTATAGAGGAGCAGGAGCCCAGCCCCGTTTTGATTTCGATTCCTCCTTTGCGAAAAAAAAATCCTTTCACCTGAACTCATTTTCATTTCACCGTAATTTCATCAAATCATACCATCATCATCAAATGCAAATTTAAGATTGGCATGATGATTCACTGATGATGATGATGATGATGGTCGTCGATCAGGAAGGAAGAAAATGCGAATGCTCTTTTAATCTGCTTCTTCAACATTCATAAAAAAGATATGGGACCTTCCGTTTTCCTCATCCAAAGAAAATACATGATTGGGTGACATGACTCCGCCACATTCGACGACAACAAAATGCTCCACACAAGTTCCCCGCATTAAATACACGCGAGAGCTTTTCACGCATCTCAAACGCATCCTATAACTCTGGTTGGCAACCATCCATCCTCCTAGATCAATCCTAATGCTGTCATCTAAATTCCAATATGTAATCATAACAATTGCACCCCAACCAAGCATTCCTTTCCCCCTTCTTATTCGATGGTGATGATCATCATTATTATCATACTCCAACTTCCGGGAATCAAATAGAGCTGTATAAGAATAACTTTGAAGATGCAAAACTCTATCCTTTGGGTTCTCTTTTTTAATCTGGATTTGTAAACAATATGCATCAAAAAATTATTTAAAACACACTCATTTCTTCTCAAAAATTTCAACCAGGTCACTATTTATAATATTCCTTCCCCTCCGCTACTCCAATAAACATGCGTTGACTCGAATATAAAAAGGAACAAGCTTCAAGACAGCAAAACTGGAGCAATGAACGAGTCACTGAGAATCACACGCATATTACATAACTCTATCCGCTTCTTGGCAACCGGAAGCAAGCCATGTTTTATCGAAAGCCCAAGTTCATAAAGTTGTCACAGGAGCCAATCAACTTGACAAAGATATAGATTGGAAGAATTCACCACAATCATATTCCCAAACTAACATCTTCCCATTATAGCCCAACCACAACGGAACAAACACGAGCGGAAAAATTGCCAGTGAGGAGGGGAAAAAATGTTGTGGATTTTTTAATGCAATCCTTCTACTCCCCTTGCTGATAAAAAACGGGACGTGTAGAAACTGTGGAGGAATTTCACAATCCAAAATAATATTATTACGTTGAATTGAAATTAGGAAGTAGGCATAGCTAAATCCAGCCGAGGAAGTCAAAAAAAGTGTGGAATGCTTGAGAAATTTCTTAAAATCTTTTAGCATTCGACATGCTTGTATTTATTTTTATTTGTGCGTGATATTATTACCAAAAGAATGATCAGGATGCGATCTTTAACTCCAATAAAAACATTTTTATAGCATCAGTGCTCCGAGCCCCCGATCCCAGTTAGGATAAGCTCATTCTAGATTGTTTTTATTGAATCTTTTCACGACTTGTACTAAACATTAAAGTTTTCTGATGATCTAAGAAAAACGGCTTGTAAGTATCGGGCTGAGGTAGCCACGATAGTGTAGAGTAGGAAGTCATAAGACATTCCTGGAAACTTTTGATCTTGTACAGATCATTTCACACCGACCAAAAACGACATCATGGCATGGGTGATGGGGAAGCTATGTGGCAGGATTTCTTTTTATCACTTCATCACCATTATTCCCATGTCATCCTTCTCTCCCTCATTCCTATTTATCGTTTGTAGCGATGATTATGTGATTACACTTGGGTTGTTAAATGCAGTAGGTTAATTTCAAGGCTTGAGGGGATTTTTAAATCCCATTTTAATTTACTATTCCTATACATGGACATATCCAAATTATAATTTTTGCAAGAGTGTTGGACTGGTCAGCATCTTTAGAAAAAAACTTAGCATTTATTTTTCTTTATATGCGGATTTGAGATTTGATAATAATTATACAAAGGGACAATGATGGGAATAATAATACCTACTTCCTTCTCTGTCATTTCATTATCACGTTCAAGACTCTTTTACCCCTCATCGTGCCCCTTCCATTTTCCTCCATGTATGGACAGCCTCAAGAGCACTGAGCGCTATTTACGCGATGTTAACTAACATTTTTCTTCCGTCATATAACCGTCTCGTCGTAATTACAAATTGATCTTCCATTACAGTGACAACTACGAGATAAGCAGTTGATTTATGATCATCATCCTATTTGCGCCTTCTCCAAGTCTATTTCTCAGTGTCGTGAAGTAGTCCTCAGCTTCTATCAGCGCTTCAATAATTCTAACCGTTTTCTTCTTCTCAATTCAATACATATGCGCTTACTTGGTTCAACTTAACCGCATAGATAATGTATACCGAATACAATGATCCATCAGTATAATGATAAT
Organism: Lepidocyrtus paradoxus; assembly: GCA_034696885.1. Taxonomy (NCBI): domain Eukaryota; kingdom Metazoa; phylum Arthropoda; class Collembola; order Entomobryomorpha; family Entomobryidae; genus Lepidocyrtus; species Lepidocyrtus paradoxus. The sequence continues at coordinate 47,187 of JAQGAH010000160.1, read as the reverse complement.
GACAATTATGAGGCTATATTGCACATTGTGATTTTATTACAAGCCGATAAAAGTCTTTCCTTTTCAAATAATTCATTACTAACTGTAAATCTTACAAAAATTATACTTTAACCACCTGATACTTTGCATAATAGCATATTTATAGGTAGGTTACCTACTACTCCCATATAACATTTAGCATTATTGTGTATTTACCTCGGCGATAAGATCAGGATCGTGAAGATCTGTCTAAATAGCGAGCGCGCCTTCCCAACGCTCTGTTAGAAAACATTGGCTTCCCCGACTGCACTTATCCAAGGTTGGTGGTAGGAGCGAGCGCTAATAATTGTTTGCAAACAATCAAATAACCCTATTCTTTTTTATGACAGTGGAGTGCTTGAACTTGTGCTGATGATTGATAGAAAGAATGCCAGTCAGCTAGTCACTCATTGTCATAAAGTCATAACCTATTTTAGCAATCCTTTTGTGAGATGGATTGTTTGCGGGCTGCATTTACATGATTTTTTTCCCATTTGCACATAGCGCTGTTGTAAACATGACAAGGTAAAGAATATCCATCCATTCAACAATGGTGGTAGGCTAAGTTCATTTCATCATATCAGTGATCCTTATCATTTATATATAGAGCAGTCATCATAATCATCTCCTGGCTCACGTGCTTGTAGTCATATACGCTTGCACCGATGAGCATTGTGGGTAATCAGGAATCAGGAATCATTCATGTTAAGTTGTTTTTTTTTCTACAGAAACAAAAGCTTTTATGGACAAGGTGCAAGTTGAAAGAAATCTGCCAAGATGGTATAATCGTAAGTTCTACTTTGTAAAATACATGGTACAATTTTTCTTTCATGATGCATTTGCTAAGTGTGTTGCAGTTATTGGTACTTGGCAGTGAGGAAGGTGCCTCCCAGGACGATGCACTTAGAAAAGTATATTTTCAACTTGCTAACATTTTATTGTACAGTTTGTTGGCAAATTTGGCGTACAAACAGGGAACCCCAAAGATGCCAGGTTGGGATATTGATAACAATAACCCAACAATGAATTCTCGGTCGGTTAGGCTGTTTTAGGTGTGATGGGCAGAAATTAAACTTTATTATTTCGCACATTCTGTAAAATTCAAGTTCACCATTGATCATGAAATGAAGCCTGTTCATTATTTGGTAACACACTTACGAAACTATCATTGACTATGTTATATTATGCATTGGTATTCCAATTTTGTAACGATGCCTGACAAAGACCATGACAAACATGTGTGAACAACACGAAAAGCATGAAATTTCTCATCCTCGCTTTTGACATGTCAGCATCACTTCTTAATACAGAACCCAATCATTGGATTTGATCTGTCAATTTGATTAGGAAGTGGATAGGAAGGATAACATAAAGTATAAAAAAACTCTGAAAGATGAATAATGTCACGAATCCTCGTACAATTTTCTATTTCCAGCTTGTCAAGGCTGCTTTCGTAGAAGAAGACGATGTGATATGAGCTTACACAGCAAATCAGAGCTTAGTTCCGGAGTCAAACAAAAAATTGTCAGTATGGAGTAGTCATATCAAATTAGAATCCCCCACATATAGCCATACAGAACGGTCCTTATCTTCCCAGAAAAATTCAGATGAAACGAATTTTTCACATATCTTGCAATCCTAATTTAGACTTTGTCCGCTTAAGGTTTTTTTTTGCTGAGAATTCAAAACAATTTCGGATCTTGACAAGGATTTCAACGTTTCCTTCCACCCCGCTTGAGTCATCATCATCATCATCATTTCTCCGATATTTTATACTTTTGTACTGACTTTTTCCTTCTTTCGGCAAAATGCTTTTGGAGTAAAAGTGCTCACGTTTGCTTATCACTTTCAGCTCATTTGTTGATTCATCATATTCCTCAACCTTCATTTTTATATTTTTGCAATTAGCATTCCCTGTCGTTCCCATGGGGAGAACTTCTTATTATATTTTTTGAATGATATATAGCGCATCCTCCTTTTCACGAAGTAATTTATTTTAGAGTTTTGAGCTTTTGTTGGTCCAAACGGAATAATACTATGTTTCGACCACCCATCGTCCCTCTTTAGCATATGCCCAGAGACACGTAGTAGAGGTCCAGCACTTTCAAAAAATACATAATCTCAGTGAAGAGGACCGTGCATAACATCATAAAAATTGGTCTATGATGGGATAACCAACCAAAGGGAAATTTATAGTTAGTTAATGACCTTATTTTATTCATGTCTCTGATCTGTTTGATGAAGTCAATGACGAAGATGAGAGGAAAAAAAACTTGCTCATTAAAATGTTCCAGTCACGGTAGCTTTCGCATTAGCATTAGCCCAGGGATATAAAATTAAGCTGAGAAACTTTTGCACACATGACTAAAGGGAATATAATGGTGACAAGGGCTAGAATTTCAATGAAGCAAGCTGAGAGATTTTTCCTAAATATCGTGTCACTCTGCGCACATAGGTATGAGCGAACAAGCTGATATTATTGATAGCCAAAAAAAGGCCAGCACGTTTTTGGACTTTGTGAGTAGCTTGGACAATTACAGATAAGATGGAGAAGGGTTTTGAAAAAAAAATAAGTCAATTAATGAATAACACTATTACTTTATGGTTGGAGGGTTGACGCGGAGAATGGAATCCTGATGCTTAAGCTATGGCATTAAGTGGGGCTCATTGAAAATGACTAATCCTATTTTGGAATAACATTATTGCTCCTTAATGGATCTGAATGGGTAGTTTTCTCATTCAGTTTTCGTTTATTATTATGTGCGCAGACGTTTTTCTACAAAAGCCCAGAATTAGATTGAACATAAATAAACGGGCGAACTGCGATTGCATCTCTTTTTTAAAGATGCTTCTGTACTTTTAAGTTATAAGAATGGATTATGTTATTCCACATAACAAAGTATCATTTTATTATTATTATACCACTTTTGGGGAGAAATTATTGCAATAGCGGCGGCTTCTTTAGTCATCCCATCCACTGATGTGGAACGTGGAGTGTTATATAATGTCCGATAAGGGAGCCAACCTGTTTGCTCTTTGACCTACTCATATCATAAAGTAAATTCGGTATCCCCTTTCCAACTTACCTTGTTCTTGGACCTGCTTATCTTCTGTGCGAAAATCTGACAGTTGTGCTTGACGTCAGCTATTAAGGACTTGGTAACGTAGTCATGAAAGAACAAGGTTTGCAAACCTTTAGCTTATCTAGTTAATCTTCAAAGTTTTTTCTTGAAAAAAAATCTGCAAACTGGATGCAATTCTTGGCTAGTATGGCTCAGCTTCCAAAAAAAAAGCAGATAATGGGATGTTGTGAATGTTATCATGAAAATGTTAAATCCTGTTTTTGGGATAAATGAATAGACAGAAAAAGAGACGTTCAACCTTCAGCCTTCAAATTGAGAGATCTCTCAAGTATACATTATTATTCATAATATAATGCTCCACACGACTGACGAAATAATCCTTGGGCATTCCACTTTCTTTCCACCAATCTCAACATTAACTTTAATCTCAAGTGTTCCAGCGCAAAGTCAAAATACAAATCAAATTAATTGCAGTTTTTTCTCTCTGCATCTCCGATAAAATCGTGGCGAAAAGGAATTAGGTTGTTTTTTTGCCTAAATTCAAGTTCAAATAACTTTGAAGGAATTTATGTTAAAATAAGTATGTTTGAAAATGGGCTTTCCTCCATTTTCCATTTCATTTTCATACACGTTTCATCATCTGAAAAAAGTGAATGAATAAAATCCAGCTTGAAACATGGCAAGAAAAAAATAAATATAATCAAGTTTACTTTTACATCATGAATCGTGATGAATCCTCTTCCGCCTCGGTTCGTCAGCTTGGCTAGGATCTCTTTACCTTGTATAACCTTGCCCTGCCTTTGTTTGACCACTTCATCATCACACATTTTCCCCGTCGGTATCATCATCATCATCGAACATCATCCTTAGCCAGTTTGATGTACGTAAAGCAGGTTCTTGTGAGGATTAGGCAAAAATTATTTCTGAAAACACTCATTCACTCGTCAAAACACATACTTAAGTCTTGTACTTGATCATTCAATCCAACATCTGATTTAACCTATCTACAAACATGGATTGTTTTTTTTTCTCCTGTTGAAAAATTACCCAAAGATTAATTTCATTTTATGATCATCAACTCAACATCTTGAAAGAGCAAATGGTCAAGTTGCCGTCAACTTGAGAAGTTCTTTTCACCGTTTTACAATTAGTTCCCGTACCAAAGCAACATGTCTGGGGACGGGGCCTTCCTCTTTTTCGGAAGCCTGACTGTTTCGGCAGGTATCTTCATCAAATATGTTTTTTATCATCATCTTTGAATTTGAATGTAGCCAACCATCACATCACACAAGTTTGACTTGAGCTCGTTATGTAATCACATTGAAAATGTGAGGAGGATGAGGAACATGATGACGGGGCAATAACCATGCGGAATTATGAGAGGCATTTTCTTCACTCGAGAGCTGATGATGAGGCCCTCTGCATCTGCAACATAAGCGTAAATAGTTATCAAAGGGGACTAGCAACGTAGCGTTTTGTCTGTTGCTAACGTTAGCGCAGTCTTGCTTGGGATGGAAAGGCTAAAAAAATATATGTGAATTCGGATGATGCTGATGATGATACTCTTGCAAACTGCAGCATCAACCGACAAACATGTTGGGAGCTAAGGAATATGAAAGAGCCAAGGAAGGTTACAGCATTTACTTAGTTTCTAATCTGAATGAAGATTAGCTCTCCGCCGTAAATGTAGTCTTCTAGTTGGATTGCAGTTTTTTTTCTAAGATGTATAGCGTTTGTGTAGCTTTGTGTGTGGCAGGAGCTGAGTTCTCTCATCGGAATTTTCATAGCAAACTGCAAGTTTTAATAGGGGGCTCCCAGTCTGGCGAAGATCAGTCGACATGCATCTGTTGTGAGGTGTGGGTGTTCAGCACGTGCCACTAGAAGAGAGTTAGAAACAAACTACTTCGTTCCTCCTTTTGCTCGATTTTCTGCCGTTAGTTCATCCAGCTTTTTTTCAGTTGAGTTTTGAAGCCAAAAAAAAAAATTTCGAATTGTTGGGAACAGGCTCGTGGGCTTTTGAGCTAGCTTGAAGGTGCTGGTTCTGACCTGGTTGCTCGGATCATTAGCAATGACAGAAGAGCATATTGGGTGTACTCAGGTCCGTCCTAATTAGCTCCAGCGGTACATGTAGACAATGAGATAGTGCTTGTAATCATCATCTGTATAAGTTCGTGAGACTCCCATTTTCTGACAATGCGCCATTGAACAATGACCATTTGAAACTTTTACATGTTCTTAATGATGACAGGACAAAGTCTTCTCTTTTAATCTTGCTCTGTATTGTTACCTGAGTGTATTTAAAAAACGTTGATTCCCTCTTACAAGAAAGCGCTCAGTTCCAGGAACTCTTCAGAGGAAGAAAAAATACTGATCGTCATCCTCTTACGTAAAACTTCCCTCCTTAGAATTGCAGATTAGAAGAGGAAATAACTTGAACCAATATTTGTTTTTTTACTCATCCCTCAGTCATCCTCTTTACAGTGGAAGGTGAGTGACTAAAAAGATTCCTAAGCCAAGTTTCAAATGCGGAGGAGTGACTCCTGCATAACTTATTCAAATAAAAATATTTTATGGAATGAGACAAGAATCCGGCTGCTGTAGAACCAAGCTTGGGTTCTCAAATAGAAGGATAGGCTCAGCGAATCTGAGTTTAGTTGACTAGACAAAAAAAAATCGGATTGAAATGACAAAGTAAAATACAAGTCGTCACAATGACTAACCAGTGGAGTAGGAAGTCAGATATGATAGTAAAGCCATTAGTAAATCTCCGGCTGGCAAACTCTGACAATGACAACGGGAGCAAGTAGTGTGTGTCGTTGTAGCAGTCAGGCCTAGATAGTCTCTAATATTTTTGTCATAATCCGGAAAGTAATAATAATTCCATCTCTCTTGTCATTCCACACAGGATCCCCTTTGGAAAAACAAGAAAACAAGGAGTGAGCCGTTTCTCTTGATGGGAGCGAACCTTCTTGCATGAAATTTGACACTTGGACACGAAAGCCCATAATATTTCCATAGAATACTTTACATCCTTCTTCCTTGTCGACTAGTACGTCTCCGTGTATGACTTGCCGTTTGGTCTAACGACAACTGGAATTTGCACTTTTGATGTGTAACCAAAAACTCCTTTGGCAGTGCGACGGTGGTGTCGTGATATGATATGAAACAAGCCGTGCTTCTCTCACTCCCTTGTCGATTTTTGTGAGTTTTTGTGCGAGTGTGATTGCGAGTTGCGATTACGACATAACATAACAGAAGAAAAGGGGAAGAAAAGCCAACGACAAACAAAAAGTTTTTTTCTTGCATCTTCTCCTCCTCCTCCTCCTTGGAGTCTAGTGCCACCATCAACTTCCAAGTTTATTTGAACAGAAGATAAAGGAAAAAAGTTAATCTTTCCAAGTGGAAAACTCGAACAAAAGGGATTCGAGCTGTGTGTTTGGAATGCTAATTGTCCGTGTGTATGTTTTTTTATGTTTATGACTTTTGATAAGTTTGGGAGTTGGAGGACGACGGGACGGGAGGGAAACAGTGGTTGGTTTTTGGTTATTGTTTTGTGTTTTTCTTCCAGTCAACTGAAAGACAACAGAAGCTAATATTGCCCAAGTGGAGGTATAGCTGGAGTCCATCACTTTTTGGCTTTGGTGCTAGTGCTGCCCATCGTTTATCATCAGACGGTAGAGAATACATCTGAAGATCTTTTATCCCTTCTGCTTGGAACTCTTATCACTGATTGATACTGTCGATGAGGTATGGAATATTCCTCCCGCCCCACTAAATTAATTTGTTGTTGACTAACTAAAGTTGATAATCTTGTTTCGTTCTCTATGTCTGCTTTTTTCTTCGACTTGTAAATTGTATATATTAGCCGTAGAGCCTCCTCCTTTTTTTTCTAATACTTTTATTAACACTTTATTTGAAACTTATCAAGACAATCAAGATGACTAACTTAATTAGCAACCTGGCAAAAGCAGGAAAGCTGTGCGCTCAACTGCGTCAGATATTTGAGGATAAGACTGTGATCCAATCTCTCATTAGCTTGTTGCTAGAGTATCAACCTTCTCAAGTCACTTTATATGAGGTAGAACGGTGCAAGTACACCTTAGAGCATATCTCCTTGCTGAACCCTTATTTGGAGTTTGAAGTTGGCAAGGATGTTTGCGTCTTCCTCCCCTCAAATCTCCCATTGTATTCCACCCTTTTGTTTGTGGTTATGCCAGGGATTGTCTCCGCCACGGTGACCCTTCGTCCCAATACAGCGCTGATTGGTCAAGGTGTGATAGATAAGCTATTCTCAATCTTGACCTTAGCAAAACTCTTACCCAACGTTAGGATATTTTCCGGAAGTCGGGAAAAGTTTAGGGAAGTCCATTTGTCCCAAGCGGATCTGATAATATTTACGGGGAGAAATGAGACACGGGATGAGATTAAAAAATGTATGAAGCCCAACTCATTCCTTATCAACAATGGCTCAGGTCACAATCCCATTGTCGTCGGACAGGATGCGGATGTTGAGCTCTCCGTGAGTGAGATTGTGTACTCCAGATTCTTCAACTCTGGACAGGATTGTGCGGGCCCCGATGTAGTCTTCGTTCATGATAGCTTGATCACCCCAGTTTTAACGAGGATTAAGCAAAAGGTGTCCTTTCTCTGTGAAGGGATTGAGAAAGAAGGGCATGACCCATTTTCAGCTCAAGCGGGACAGCACATTGAAATGGCAAAATTGCACAGGACTGATGAATTGCTCCGACTCCAGTCCATCATTGATGAGAATAAAGCCAAAATTATTGTCGGAGGGTTTGTGGACATCCAGAAGAAAATTGTGTATCCAACCGTCCTCTACGACAATTTCAATTCTGCGGTTATCAAAGGATCAATCAACTTCACTGAAGTCTTCGGTCCCATCATGTTCCTGTATAGTTATAGTAACGATGATGATTTAAAAGCTTACTTTGAGAACTCCAGATACACTCAGAACAAGATGTATGTAAGCCTGTTTGGAAGCTCTCCATACCTTCAGTGCAAGAATGACGAGGTGCTGCTGCAAGCCAAAGGAAGTGCCAAGGGTGGGGTGGGAATCCTCCTCCACAACAAAATCATTCACGATATTAACGTGGATAATGGGACCATTGCGTATGGTGGCTATAGCAAAGGTGGTTCCTCCATTCTGCACAAAGCCATGAATCGAACCAAAATTAGAAGCGTAGCCTTACCTATTTTGCTTCCCAAGGTTATGTTTCAGCTCTTCGTGAAGGGAATCCCTCTCAGCGAGCTGATCTCACGTTCATCGTCTTCAGATTCCTCTCGTGATAAGGCTATCAAGATTCACGATGAAGGTGGGAAAATCAGGCCCAATCAAGCCGTGAAGAGTAAAATACTGAAGCAACGGATCGCCACCGAAATCCTCACATTGTTGAAGTCCACATTTGAGTCAAATCTCAATTTTGGCTTTGCTTTTGGCTCCGTCACGGAGGAGAAATGTTTGGAGGAGAATGGAGTCTCCATTTTTGTCTGCACTAATCAGCACAACAGCCAACAATACACTAGGTTTACCAAGTTGATGGAGGAGTTTCGCCGATCTTATCGGTGTGAGGTTGATAATCAATGTCCTGTTCAGCTCATTAGTTGTTCGGAGCTCCAGCGGATGATTTATCACTTCCATTACCAACTATACGGCTATAATTACAATCCATGGGTGGACGAAGGCCATGAACCTTTGGATTGCGAATTCCTCAAGACATTCAAATGTCACCATGAATACACCTACTGGATCACTCTTATGGTGACCGTTCTCGCAGAGCAATCAAAATTTGCTTTGATCGCCCGGAACAAAAAATTCTTCCACGAGGTGGTTGACTCCGCGAAACAAGTTGCCCAGCTAATACGAGATGAAATGGTAGACAGTCTCCGAGAAGGTGCCCATCTCCCAGAGGTATTGAAATACCGTTATCCCGGCAAATCTAGAGCCGAGGTGGTGGACACATTAAAGGGTCTAAGCTTCTGTGATATACTTCGTCACGTGGAATGGATGCCACCCGAGTTGTCTGGACCTGCAGCATAGTTTAAAAAACATTTTTAAATCCATATAAAAAAGACTTGACAACGCCATCATACATTTTTTTCTGTAAAAAAATCAAGGAATGAATGAGCATGATTTACGATATCCATTTGCCTTTTGTAATGTTAAGTCTTAGTAATAGCCAAAGCCACTCCTTAGAACATATCTCTCTTCCTCTTTCCATCTCTCTCAAGTCATTCTGTAGTATAAAAAGTTTTAAGCGACGAGCTTACCAAATGTAAGAAAAAAATAAAATATAAAAAGAATTTAAGAAAAATGACGTTCTTTCTTATCAAATAATAACAGTTGGAAATATATGTAAATTGCAAAACGGGGAAAAATGCCTTTAACTGGGGAGCCGGTCGTGAATATTTTCCTGTATTAGCTTCATATGTAAAAGGGAAAACCAGCTTGTTTTTTTCTCTTTCTCCTCAATCAATAAAAATCCGCTTTGTACAACCACGCTGGCGTCTCGTCGTGCGTTGTTGTCTTCCCCTTGATTTGATGCGTAAAAGATGCGTAAATATGTTGAAGAGGCAACCACTTCTCCCTGTTTTCGAGGTGCATGAACTTTTTGGCTGAATTTTCTGATTTGCAAACGAGCACGGCAGACTTACGATCACAGGCACAAGCTTATGTACATCTTATCTCTCCATGTTCATGCGTGACATTCCATTTTTTATTATTATTACGCCTGGGATTAGGCAATGAGCATTCCATCTTATAATTTTATTTTCCATCCGATGTTATCATGTATTTAGCACAGGAGTAAATGCAAAATGATACAAGAAACATGCCAGTTTTGTCATTTGACAAAAGTGCTCCTAGGTTTGGTCATCTTTTGGTTCTGGCTTGAAAGCTGTCTCCGTCTTTTGGTCATTTTAGGGGATCAGCATGAAAATCTGATTTAATTCAACTTTGAAAATATTAAAATACTTCGGACTTCCTCCATCTCCTCCAATATTCTCGACGGTCGATTGGAGTAATAATTGCAGAATGTCTTTTCATTTTTCATGCAAGGGAGCCAACGACAAATGATGCCCACTTCCAACTCTGTCTCTTGTCATTTTAATCCCTATCATCGTTCTCTCATGAATAACTTAATGGACTTAAACTCGGTATGTGCTTATTGTGCTTAAGCCAAGCATTTAATATTTTAAGCCAGGAGAATATTCCTATGAAAATACTCAGTCAATGTTTTGCTTATCCATTCCAACACTTGGGTTTAATTGATCCCTCTCAAAATATTTAAGACTTTCATGTCACTTTATCCATGAATTTAATGATGTAAACAAGTTAAGCTCCTTTTCTAGCATCATCTCCAAGCTGATTCCCCGTGCGGGAGCTGAGAACAGGAAGGAAAAAGTTTTTCATACCATTTGTGTATTTAGTAGCAGTTTGTTTATCATCAGCTTGAAATTAAAATCACGCAGTTCAGCCTTTCTGAAGGATGAATGGAATGGCACTAATCTGTACGAACTTAACACTTTGTTAGCATTTTTTTCATAAAAAAATAATTGCTCTTCTTTAGTTTAGCCCAAGAAATATGCCATCATTATCAGCTAGTGGCAGCCCTCACAGTTAGCAGCAAATAAAATATCAATCTACCTCTTCAGCATTTACACCAAACATGATCTGCAAATACATTTCCTAGCAATTTAGTATAAAAACTCCTTTAATTACTTTTTAATTTAATGCTTGAAAACAAGCAAAAAATCTCAATTTTCATGGAGGAAGAAGACCATCACCAAACCCACATGCCATAATATGAATCCACACATTCATACTCACGAGGACAGCATGGAGTGAACATATTTCTTCAGCGCCGACATAAAATTCCGCAATTACATTCAGAACCGTTCCGTTTAACCAGTAACATCAGCCTAGTATGTAAAGTATTTTGTTTCTTGCACATCATCATCACCATCCATGTTTGTCCTCTGTATCTTCCTGTCACTTCCAAGTTTAATGAAAGAAAAAATCCTACAAAAATAATGTAATATGAGGGGAAGGCATGCATCCATCCTGTAATGATATAACCGTTTTCCGCATTTTTCCTCGGAAAAAAAGAAGAAAAATCTGCAGGAAGCGTAGCATTCTCACCAGAATACGTTTTTTACAGGATCACTTTTTTTCTTCTAAATCAAATACAAAACTAAGGAAATCCAACAACGCTCCCTGGTTCATTATAAAGCGGAGGGAGGATGATGATGATGACGTGGTGATTCGCGACAGGGGAAACGGTTAGATCTTCAAGACTCCTTCAGTTTTTGGGACTTGTTCTGTGCGTGTATGTTTATGCGTAAGATATGCAAAAATATGTGGGGTTAACTTTCCGTTCTTGTCACACCAGCAAAAAAAAATTGATCTTCTGCTAACTAGTTTGAGCAAGTTATATAACATGTATCGCATGTAGATGCATATTTGAAATTTTTACAAAGTTGGATGTTAACTTGATATTGAGTTTTTTTGGAGAATGATACAAATAATATTACATAAGGATTAGGCTATATAAGATTGTAAAGTTTACTAATCAGTATACGTGAAACGAGATGGTTATTTTTAAAAGAGAGATACTCTTACCACTCAACATTCTCAGTATCCCAGCGGGACCAGTGCTTATTGATTGGATCATTTAACAACTGCATTATAATTCGTTCTGTTGATTTCTTGCAGGATCCAAAAGCCAAACTGGCTGCTTTTTTTGAGTTTAAATGCTCAAAATGTTGGCGATGCGATGCGATGGTGTGGTTTGTGTTATGATCCCTTTTCATATTTAACGTCAAGCTGCCTCTTTCGTGTAAACAAGAGCAAAGTACAAGTCTTATTTAGAAGGGGAAATGATGAGCTTCAGGTTACGTAGTTCTGGTGCAGGTAGTAAATATAACGGTACTAGCCAAGCATGGAAACTTTATTTTTCGGGGGGAAATTGGCCTTAATCTCGTAACAGCTTTTTAGTTTAAATACCTGTAATGATGATTATGGTTGGTGCATGCGGCTGGGTTTTAAAAATACAATAAAAACACGATTTACCTAAATTTATATCAATTTTTCGGGAGTAGTCGAGCTCCAAGCATGGTACTTGTTATGTTTGCCAGGTGCAAAGATATTATGCAACTAATCAATTTTTTTTCCTTTGAAATATCTCATCGTTTTTTATAGATTCCTCAACTCCAACCCACCAGCCAGTCATTGTTGGATGCTAAAGTGAGTTAGTGAGTGATGAAGACTCAAGCAGAGATATAACCTATTCTATATTTTTTGAAGGGAAAACCTAGACGAATAGCAAATAATAAGGGGAATACAAAAGAGGACCCATCAAATAGCACAATAGCAAAAATCACGAGCAAGGAGGGAACGCTGATGCGGTACAAGAGTCGAGGTAAGACGATGCATGCCAAAGTATTAAAAAAAATTATGTTTTTTTTCTTGGTTTTGTTGGGATTTTTTCTTGGATCATTGTGGAAATTTGAATTGAATTGAGTTGAACTCCTTCATAATTTGGGGTTTGCGTTTGGCTTGATGCAAATGGTTAAGGTAACGTGTAAACAGAAGGCTCAAACCTTTTTCGTATACCCATCTAATGTGACTGTAAAAAAGGAGATTATTTCGCTTGTGATTTTCACACCAGCTTCGTGTTATCGTTGAGTCTACCCGGTAATTAATATTAATTCTCTGTGCTGTTGAAAACAAGGTGGTTATATAATTCGAGTCAGTCCCAAAACATTTTTATGGGGAATGAGACCAGACCCAAGCAGATTTTGAGATGGGGCCACTAATATCACAACCCACAACCGCATAATATGCTTCGAAAAGGGATAAAAACGTGGTTTGTCTTATCTCATCTCTAATCTTCCACCACATCACGGAGCTGAAGTTGCAATTGCATATTTTTGCATCTCAGGACTGCGCAATGAGGAATCTAGTGCTCCTCGGATTATAATGGGATGACAGCTTTTTTGCAAGTTTTATATCTCAAAAGTTCATGAAATCCGCTCTTAAATTTTATGACAAGCCTGAGGATATCAAGCTAATCCTCAATGGTCTGAATTAAGTTTAAATTGAATAATCCCTTAAAAAGCAATTAAAATGGAGAGGATAGTCAGTTTTTGGAGGTAAGGCAAGAATAAAACGGGATCATGATGATTACACATGACTCAAGTCTTTTTCTTCACTGCAAAAACAGACTTTGCTCAGATTCTATTTTCCTTGCTGTGAGCTGTATATAACAATGATGACAGACTTTGTAGCATTTTGATGCTCTCAGACAAGGAAGCCTCTTCATTCCGAGTGGAAAAAAGGATAATCTTCATTTTGACACATTGTCAGTGTCAAGAAGAAAGATATTGTTTTTCCTTCCCCATTTCTTCCAGAAAAGGAGAAGAAAAATTACTCTGCCATGTCAGCTTCATCTAAAGTCCAAGCCATGGATGTGATACAGCAGGGGAACTTTGCAAGATAAATAGTTTATCTGCTGAAATTATACCTATTCTACACTGAACACTGTTGAATTTACATATTGAGGAGACCTGGTCAACTCAAAGAATGGTCAGTGTTCTCTTTTTGTAATTGGATATGGGATAAGAAATCCATGCTAGTTTGATGGTGATGGCGATCCTGATGATGGCCATTATCGTTGCGGTTGTCAGAGACATGGGCTAAGATGACACTTTTCTTATAATGAATGTCACTTGACCTAGGTAGAAGTAGCTGTAATAACACAGCCAGTAGTCTCTATGTTGCAGGAGGATTCAGGAATGGGATTATTGAAGCGGATTATATAACTTGACAGAAGATGGGCAGGATGCATAAATTTTTTATTAGGGCTTTGTTTTCATTGGAATGAGATGGCTGGCTAATTTAGTGGTGTGTTTTTACAGTAGCAGAAGATGAAATTCATCGTCAGTCGAAAAACATCCTTTTTGGATTTGGATTATGGCGACAAGCTTTTGTGGGCTGCCAAAACATGCCATTTTAAGAGATTATTGAACTGCCACCCTCTCTACAGCCATTCAAGTTGTTGTCGTCTGAGTCATTTTGCTACATGGAAGAGGATGTAGTCGTAAAACTTGTTAAAGGAAACTCTATTTTCGTCATTTCAATGACCATATTTTAACAACCTGGAATGGGATGCAGAACAATTTTTTAAGTTGTAATGATGTAAATTATGGCTATATTTAAAGAACACTCTTTACCGTATTTTAACGACACTCTTTAGCATATTTTAGCATAGTTTTAATAGCGAGGGTGGGGGAGGTCCATTTCAAAGGATTTAGACTTTTGTTTCCTAGCATCTTCCTCCATCCTTTCCGTGAATTTAAGCTGGTGTGACATAAAACGTGCAAAAACGGTTTCCAACAGCATTTGTCCTCTGAAATAATGGGGAGATTAAAGCTTTTATTATGAGACTCTGCAAACTCGAGCTTAAGCCAAGCTAGGATACAAGAAAGATTATATTTTGTAATGGGAAATGTTTAAAATGTAACTGTGATCCGGATTATAGCAAAAGCTTTACATATTTTTAAGCATTTTGACTTCCATTTCCTAGTGTATATTTATCTTGAATAGTGTAAAGTATACGGGGATGAAGCTCATTGTGGGGGAAACGGGTGTCGGCTGCCACATTCAGCCTGTACTTGATTGACATTTAGGCCTCATCAATCCATAACTTTTACCACATGACATTAGCATCCCTTCTGTAAAACAGCACCACACCACCAACAAAGACCCTCTTTCCAAGACTCAAAACTTCATCATAAAGCGTTCGAGGGAGATGGATGTATATGGGGAGCTCAGAGTAAACAAAATGAAAAGTGGCTCATTCATTAACATCGACGCTGTCAACGGGTCCCCTCTCTCCTCATGTGCTAACCGTTACGAACCTTTTTTCCTCCCTTGACGAAACGCACCGCGCTCCGCTGTGCGGGGAACATGAAAACATGGCACGCTCTTACCCATAATTATATTTTTGTAGCTATTTCTGAGCCAAGATGCCTTTTGCTCTTTGGTATTAGCACAAGGCTAACTTCTTGGTTGGTATCCTTCTTATTTGCATTTAGCATACTCCGGGCGGTCCCCTCTAATAATAATCGTGTACTTAGTTAATAGGCCTTCCGTCCTCCGACACCGTTGTCATATATCAACATCAGGGAATATATCACCAGTTCACATTCACTTTTCGTTTGTCTCTTGTTTACTTAAAGAAATTGGGATGGACAGGTTTCCCTTTCTGCGTTTTCTCAAGTTTCACTTGTAAGCCTTTACAGCTCCCATTCCTCCAGATTAGAAATTATTTTGGATTGGGCTTTTATCGCACCCAAAATGTTTGCCTTCAATTTCCGGAATGTTTGAATAAGTTAATAGTGTAGTTGATAAGGTATACTCATGTAGAAATCAACTCTGAAGCTGTAGAGCAAGCCATTTCACACATCCTTCGATGTATCAATGATACGCTCATTATTCTTTGCATTTTTCTCCCTTTATCCACTTGTCAAGCTACTGCTTTTGTTTCCCATCTCAGTCAACTGTCTCTATTTGTCTTGAGATGAGTGCTAAAAGTCGGGAGATGAGACGAGGGAGCACTTTCATCCCTTTTGCTGCCGACGACGTACATAAACTCATTATCCTGAATTGGGGATACTATGGGGGCACAGAGAAAATTAGAAAATAACAATGTTCCATTTGTCTACTTCGCTCTTCCCCCTGCCTATCTGCATTATCATCCGTAGCTTTTTATTATAATTATAATTGTTATTGTATCTTGTATCCCCAGAAAATTGGAAGCTGGGCTGGAAACGGCAGGGAGCAAGAATGTGATTAATTTGATAAGGAAGGAAAAACGCATTCCACTATGCAGCATCTAATTGCATTACATTACGCCATGTAATTAGAGCAAAGTCTCTGGAAAGAAAATGCTCAAAAAAATGTGTGTGCATCTATGTACATGCTATGGTTAGCGTATCATCCTCAGAACCCATCATCTTTTTACTCTTGCTCCATTTCCATAATTACTCGGAGGAATGGAATGAATGGAGAAAAAAAAACATAACCAACGTAAAAAGATCAAGCAGAGCTAAACTTTGTTCTCAGCTCAATCTTCCTGCATAACAACCAAGTAGGGATATGGATATCAAAGGGAAATACCTAAATGCTCAATCCAATTCACTCACACGTTGAGGGAGACAAGAGTGAATTGGCTCATTTTAATGGAGTCTTAAAGAAAAAGGGAGAAAACACTGAAAGAATTCCCTTTACAACAATTCAGCTTCGGCATGACAAGTGTTTCTTCCTAGACAGGGAGTACAAAACTCATCTTTGAAAAAGGAATGAAATGAATGCGATGCAATTCACCCAACATCAAATATCAAGACAAGTGTTCATCTCGGGAAAACATTCTCATTCAAAAGACGCAAGGCTTGGTATCCTCACAAAGGAGCGAACGGCTTCGAGTGAAGGAGCTAACTCTGTTTTTCCTCATATATGAGAGGGAGTCCAGTGCGTACTCCCGATCAGTCTGACATTCAGCTCTGAGCAGTGCAGAACAACTTCTGTGAGTCCCGTTGCATTCCTCCACTTTGGCTTTCAGGAGGAGAGAGAGGCAAGTAGCAATCCTTTTTTCTCATTTCATTCTCCTCTCATTAGAAAAGCAAACAGTTCAATCAAATCCAACAGGCATAGCAGGGATGTTGATGGTGACGCCAAGATCACTTCACTGTCGCCGTCATCCTCTTATCAAATCTTTGTTTGTCAGCGTAAGTCGCCTTTAAAAAAGAAGAGACCAGACATGAAACAGCATTCCTTGACTTTTTAACAAGGAATTTGTGAAAGAAACTAGAAAAAAGGGAGATTAAACGCTCCTTAACAAATAATTCACGTTTTTGTTGATAGTGTCCACCAGGATAATACTCGACGATAGTGTTAACCACATAACCTCAGCAGTATTGGCTCCACCACCTCTTGTCACGACTGATAAACGTAGCATAGCACAGCTCATAATTAAGTATTGAAAATAAATCCACATAAACAGTTTATGCAGAAAAAATGCAAAACACTTCGCGAACTAACGTCAATCCAGGGAGTTCATGTGTAATTTTTAATGTGTTGTGGTGGTCCCCATGAAAAAAAGTAGACACAGTGCAATTGCAAAAATTGCATATGATTTGTTCAGAGCGTCAATTACGTTCGTAAAAAACTACATGAAAGGATGAATCTAGTGCACGGACATGACATGACTATGACAACTTTTTTCCCCCTGTTCACTCAACTAGCAATAATTATACTGTTTTGACCACTCCACATAAAAAAATATAATTGCTACTGCCCCACATATTACATTGCTGTTGATGAAATTGGATTTGTGGCTTAATTCCCATTCTGCGGTGTCACTCCAACAAGCTTGTTTGACTTGAGGAGTACGGGCTAGGTATATATCTCAATGCAAATGCATGCATGAATACTGATTTACTCTGATCAAATTTAGTGTCACTCAAAATACAGCAAAATCGTATTGATGATGATGCCAAGTTGAAAATGAAAGTGGGAAAACAGCTCGAGTCGACTCGAAGCATATGTAAATTCCAATAAGTCGGACGGGAGTGATCATCCTATAGTGATTAAGCGCATGAACGTAGTGGAGTGATATGATTTTCCGTAGAATGTGAACGTGTCCTCTTTTCCAATTTTATAGTAGCTCTTTTTTATTATCGGGGTTGACGACAGTCCAAAAGCATCCGCCTCGTTTTTTTTTCATAAAAAAACGAATTAGAAAACCCGGGTCTCTCTATCCCTCATTCTCATTCACTCAGCTGCTCCAAAGTTCCGGTTTAATCTCATTCAGCTCCATCCGTCATTCATCTGAGTAGACTCGTATGTAACCTGGGAATACGGACAGTAACTTGTTTCACTGATTAAAATCCAAGAGGGGGATTCCCATTCGGTAATTTATAGTACATTTTGTTTTTACCTCAAACTCCAATTTTCTGCTGGGGTCCGTATGCTACAGGGAAGAGGAGGGAACGGTTGGAGGAGAGATTCATCGTAACTTGTTTCGCCGATCCTCTCAATATCCTGACAAGTATTGCTTGTTTCGGACTCTTGCTGATGTAAAGTAGAGAAAAAAGTGTGGTTATTTATGAGTGTGTGGCTGGAGCTCTATCAGCTTTGAGCTTTCGACGTTGGGCTTTGGAGGAAACAGTGGGCTGTATGATCATGACTCTGATGATGCCAATGCCGGATTTTTTTTAACGCCACGGAGCGCAGGTCAGTGTCCATATTGATATGATGATGATGCTGATATGTAGCTGTAGCATAGTTTATAATACATTGTAGCTTGTAATCGGCAATGGTTGTACGAGGCATGGATGAATAGACTAACATCACTTGAGAGAAGAAAAAAAACACTTTTGTTCCATGATCCCCGTCTCTCTCATATTTTGTCGGCTTTCTGGGAAGAGTTCTAGCTCCAGAAGGTAACGCCGTCTTATGACTGCAGAATAAAGCTGATCAAGCTGAAATAAGTAGCTTCCGCTGTAACTTCCTTCCTCCAAGTCATGTCATACCTACCGGGGAAACATGGGAGAAGGCGCGTTAAGTATAAAAGAGATAAATGGAAGATAGGAAAAAAGTACTCATCTGTGGGAAAACGAGCATTCGGCTGAATTCTGAATGACTCATATTTTATCAAGTATTCTGGTTTCCCAGTGAGTGCATTTTGGCATTGAGCAAATCCGCATTTCATCACATTTCGCAAGCTTTCACTCCCTATGTGAGTTGCGATGCGGTTGTAAATTACTGAAAAAAATATGTTTGCTGAAAAGAGCCCGAGGTCGAGCCTTCCAAGCTGGTACCCACCACTAATATCAGCAACTGCCTCACACATAGCTGCAACTGCCTTTTGTTATTCATGTCGGGAGACTTGAAAGGGGATTTCAGTTATGGAAAAAGCTGAAGGAAAAGTTTCTTTTCCCTAGTTTAATTCGACGTTGATTATGAAAATTGAGAAATTCGGGATTTCCCGAGTATGCATGTCAATAATGGCTCTTGTGTACGAAGAACAGCCCAATATCAAAGCGGATACGATATATCCACATTCATGCAAAAACTCGGTATACTATACTTTCTTTCTATCAATGCTTTACGGTAGGGATCAATGGAATGACATGGTTTGCTATGTGATAGTAGGTGGTGGGCTGCTTCCAAGCAGATATGATAGGGCTTACTGGCTTCCTCCCATTTTTCCGTAGACTTTCCGACTCCCCTCAAAATACTCCCGTTTTCAGCTGGTTCCTCCTGTCCAAATGAGGACATGGAATGGATGGAAAACCTGGTTAATTTTTTATTCCATTGCAAATTGCAGTTTCATTTTGTTTTCTCCTTCTGCACCAGATAGTTTGGCGAGGGAAAGTGCTCATTTCATATGATTAGGCATTATCATTTGACTCTCTGCACGGATGAGTTTGGAGAATGGAGGCAACTCTTTCTCAGCTAGTTTCGCATGGATATATTCATAAAATCTGAATTCCAAATTAATCCAGCAAATGTGTAGATCTGCATATAACTGGATACACAGGATTCCCTGAGGAGTTCACGTCACGTTAGAGGAATTGGGATAACGCCTCCATTCCAGATCCTTTCTCCGTAGAAAGTAAGAGCATCAAATTTGTTTCCTTTTTCATACTCATCAGCAGAATGCAAATAAGGAAGTGTTCTTTAGGTGGGAGAGAGGGAGTTGGCCCATTTTTTTTGGCGTGACAGGTTCTTCCAAATATTTATGCCTTGCTATGGTGGATATTCCACAAACAACATGTTAGGATTACAAATAACTAACATAGATATATTGTGTTCGGTTCGGTTGAGATAGGAATAGTCCTGACCTAGGTATACCGTATGTTTGTGAGGAAGAACCAGAAACTCAGTTATAAACCCACTATAAACCCGTCGTCAGTTAAATCAATTTCTCTCCTTTCCACGGAATGGCTTTCCTTCTGGTTTCAGTTCCCTGCAGTATATGTACAATGATGATACGGGGCTTACGGGGAAAGTGATGAGTTTAAAAAAAAACTGGGGTCATTCTCGAAATTTACTCGAAAGGGAAGTAAAACCTGAATTCTACGACGTGAAAGAATCCGGGATCCGCTGTAAACAAAAAGTTGTGTTATTTCAGAGCAATTTCTTCCTTTTTTATGTTTTGTTTGTTCATCCAAAATTTTATTTCATGAGCTTCCCTTTCCCGACATCAAGTTGAGTATTTCCCTAGGCATGTTCCTAGCAGGTATATTTGTTTCCAAATGGATCCATTCTCTTCCACTTTACTAGCCATGGTTGGATGAGGACGTTGATGATGATGCTAATGCTTGACAAACCTACTTACAAAAAGCTTTCGGAAGGGAAACCAGCTAAAGCTCGGAAAAACAAGTTGGGTGGTTGAGCCATAAAGTAGGCTAGAGCTAGATGGTGTACATACGCCTTAACAATGTGCAAAAAATATGGGGAAACGTGTCACGCTCAATGTATGAGAGTGCTGAAAACTTCGCCTGCTCCATAAAGCTCCACTCACCTACCTACTTTTACCTGCTGATTTTCTTTTCTAGCTGGGGCTTTCCGAGTTTCTAGGTCCATTCCTTCGCATTAGCCCCGTGGAAAGTAGGATATCATAGTGGGACTGATATGGATTGTAGGTAGGGGGGGCTCACCGCAAGCTTAGTGAAATAAAGATTCGGTTTTTAGCTAAACCGTCTGTAATTCGATTGACCGGAGATTTTTAACGGGTTTTGACAAAAATTAAGGTTGATATATCCTAGTTATTTTTCAATATAAAAAATGCTCAATAAATATTTCAAAGTAATCATGACGCTGTTCATTTTTGGATAGCGTTGAAAATGATAGATGGCTAGAAGCCTTAGATAAATTGTTTGCGGCTTCTGTCATTTGTTTAAAAGTTATTATTATTTATAAAGACTATTATTTGGATTCTTTAGAAATTTTTATTTTCCTAAGAAACCAATTGAAAGAACTAACAAATGCTTAACGTCAGGCAAGCTTAAACTTCCTTTGAATTGAATTACAGAGAAAAAGATTGTGGTCAGCAGGAAACACTGGGGCTTGTAAGGAAATACTTTGTACAAAAAATAACAAATTATTAGGATTTTTATTATTATTCAGAGCCCAGCTTTGTTTTCCTAGTGGTTAGCAAGCGACTTGTTGAGAAGCCAGAGATAATCTTGGCTAAGCTCTGCAGGCAGAAAAAACCTCAAATCCAATTCATTACATTTCTATACAGTAAAGGGAAGGATGTATGACCGTAACAAAAAAAAAATGGGAATTCGTAGATTGAATTGAAAAACCTCAACTCAAAACCCATTACGGGAACAATGTTCGGAAAATCTGTGGACAATTTACAAAAAAAAACAGACAAATTGCATAAAATGCAGCATGAATTAAATGATGAATGAAGAGGAATCCGGAGCTCACATGCTCATTAATCTCAAAGTCTTCAGCTCAAAATACATTTCATTTTTTTTAAGCCAATTTATTTTCAGTACTCAAAGTAGTCCGTAAAAAAGATTCTAGAAAAGAGCAACCCCAGGCGTTATTAATATTATTACTATGGAAAATATTTATCTTTCCAAAACTTAACGAACCAAAGTTAAATCCCATTTTCATTTTTCAGTTTTACCCAAAACACATGACGTTCACGTTAACTCTCCACTTCCTTCCTTATCCACTGGTTCGAGTATTATTATATTTACCACATGCCATGCCAATGTCAGGACGGTTTGACTATACTTTAGTTTCATGTGACATTGAAATTTATCATTATGATTATTGCATTATTGCATTTCCCTCTGGGATAATGTTGCACTTTACAAAGGAATGCTATAGTCCCTAAAAAACGCTCCTTTCCAGAGGGAAGCTATATTTACTTTTTTTATGACAGTCTGAGTAACTGCCCCTCCAACCCAAAAATAGTGGAGTAATAGGAGCTAAAATATGAATCAAGTGCTTTGCACTCCCTCACATTTTTTTAAAGATGAGAATC
The DNA here is from genome assembly GCA_034696885.1 of Lepidocyrtus paradoxus. Taxonomy (NCBI): domain Eukaryota; kingdom Metazoa; phylum Arthropoda; class Collembola; order Entomobryomorpha; family Entomobryidae; genus Lepidocyrtus; species Lepidocyrtus paradoxus. Next base: position 24,995 of record JAQGAH010000160.1, on the reverse strand, counting down.
CAACGGTAGAATGCATATATCACAGGGAAAAACCTGTCTCTTCGTCAACCAACCATAGTTTGAATAAGTTGCATGGGTAATTTCCCACTTCCCATAAAATAGAATAGGAAAAATCCATTATCGTTGTGGTGGCGAGAGACGAGAGGGTGAGCCTGCTAATCAAACTTTGCAGTGGGGATGATGATGATGATGATGATGTTGAGATGGTGGATTTATGCAATGCCAATAAATATTTGTAGTTTATAGTTTAATCCGACATCTGGCAAAATCCATTTCCATAGAGTTGCAAAACCTACCTGACATGGTACGCATTATTAACAAATAAAAATAATTTTTCGCCGTCGGAAATGCACAGGAATAGCAATCCAGGCAGGACCCGATCAACGCGATATTTTTTCTTCATTATTGCATTTGGAACGGAAGTACTCGCAGACACATGGCTATAGACTTGACTTGGTGAATGCATACAAAATATATTTTTGGTATTTCCACCTTCCATATTTACTTGAGCTCTGCTTTCAGTTCAACAATGAAACCATTTTATTGTTCCGATTCAGACATGACCGCGTTTCATTATCAAAACTATAAGAGTTAGGAAAAAAGTGGAATCATAAGTGCTGAGTCAACTTGACATGCTAATGCCATACCTTTTAGCACCACCATATCGCATATCGCACCAAAGCCACAACCGGACTTGGCCTCTACTCAAATTACACTCTCATTGAGGACAGCACGATAGCAGGCCAACGTGTTTGTTCCATTGCAGTAGATATATGTATCAGAGATCACAAAGGATTATGGCGCAACAAAAGTCCAGTTGGGATGTTGGGAATGGTTCTGATGGCTTCCAGTATTTATTGCGAAAAATATTGAGTAGAAGCTAAAGAGGGAGCTATAGAATATGACTTATGTTATCCTTATCAATTTTTATGGCTGAAAGTGAAGAAAAAAGACATATTTCCGTCCTCATTCCTCCTATCAGCAAAGTGATAGCATGGAGGGTGGTAGGAGTGGACGCAGTTTCTATTCAATTTCTTTCTGTAGGGACGGTAACAAAGGCGTGGGGATAGGCTGGAAGCCCCAAGTTGTATCACTTGGGCTGCCAGTGACGTGATTAAAAGTTTTTTCTTTGTATTGCGACATTTTCGACCGTGGGTGGTTGCGTACACCATCCATATTTCCAACCATATGCCATATTTTCTTTCCTACTTCCGTTCCTTCTCCTCACAAAGAAGCAATTCAAAGAAAATATGATAGACTGATGACTTCACGTTCGTGATTTTTTTTTCGCAAAATAAAACCCGCACTACCCAGTCCATTATTCTCGGTAGAAAAATTTCCCTTTAAAATCCCGTGAACGTTGCTGACCTCATCAGCTCATTATGAATTTTTTCGCAAAAGGTACATTAACTTGACTCCCTGTCATGTCGAAGGAACGGAAGAAAAAGTACATGAAAGCTGGAGCAAAGAATTGCAATGCGGAGAGCGTGTGGGTTGGGTAGTTTGTTTAGTGGCGTGAAAAAAGCAGAAAGTTAAAAAAAATGAAAATCACAATTACTTGGACTTAACTGGGAAAATGAGAATGCTACCGTCTGCGTCTTCATGTTCCTTCCTACCATCATTATTATATGTATCCTGCTCCCGCTGCTGTTCTCAAAATACCGGAGGTATATTTAACAGAGATATAGATCGGTGGAAGCAGGAGAGAGAGAGGAAAAGTCTATGAACTTGTTCAACGCAATGTTCTTATAAGATGGTCGGGGAGACGCATGAACAGTACACCGGCAAAATGTAATAAAAGAAACAGGTATAATTTATGTGTACGAGGTTAGTAAATGGGAAAGCAGGTACATCGACTTCTTCATCACAACGTGTTCCTTTCTCACTCCCATCAACATTGCCAATTTTCCCCCCCGTGCTTTATGGCCCTATGTGAACTTAGGGCAGCATGAACATATTATGAAACATAATAGGTGGCTGGTTGCTGCCAATTTACTGACTGCTCCGGCAAGTTTGCAATTTTTTTTTTCCTTTGAACTTTACTCATCAAAACAAAGCAGTATAATAATGCAAATCTAATGCAAAATTAGAGCCTTGCTTGCGTGCACCAAAACGCCGGCTCCCAACCTTGTATGGGGTGTGTGACTGCACATATCGACTTCCAGATTAAACATTAACCGCATCGACATTGCGAGCGATCCTCTTTTCACCTTTTACGATCAAATCAAGTCGTGGAGGAATATGGATATGTCAATGACGCTTCTTGGGTTTGGTTAAGGTTGGATAGGTTGGGTTGAGGAGGGAATTTGAGCGGAATTCGCATGAGTTTTGTTCACCTTCGATATTTTCTTTTCATTTCACACGCTATACATTTATTGATAGGCGGACATGCGGCTCGGGCATTCATTAGAATAATGAACAAATTGACCTGGACTTTGAGAGTGACTCTGATTTTGCAACCAGGTAGAGCATAATGGCTGGATTGAAGTCTTTAGATTAAATGACCAACGTAACACTATCTGGGAACAGAGTTTGTATTCGGAGCTGTAGCAAACTTAAATAGCGTACATTTCTAATCATCTTTATCCAAGTCCTTTCACGAAGGGTGTAAAATCATGGAATGGAATTACGGTATAATAGGATCCTAAGCATAATAACGAGCTTGTTGTAAATATGACAGGAGACATTGGCTATCATCATCATCATCATCATCCTCCCTGTTATTTAAATTCTTTGTAATTCTAGAGCCAGTTATAAACACGCTGGGGCTCGTGTCTGAACAAATATCAAGCGTATAATTTTCCAGAAAAGGTAATATGGTGAGAACAAGCAAGGAAGGAGCAGATGGAAAGATTTGAAAAAAATATGACAGAAATGGAAAAAATAACAAAGCGCCAGGCTATTATTATTTCTCAGCGTTTTTTCCATTCGCCTCCTCCCATTATAGTTTCCTCCATCTTGTTGAAGACGTTTTTCCCGTTCGTGAAACATTCTTTTATGTGAACTGCCTTATCTTTCAGTTTACAGCTGGCCTGATTTCTCTAGTCCGGAGTATCGGAATTGACTAATCCCTTATTATTAACTGTTTTGGAATGAAAGTGGAGCTTCTGGAGCTGACAAAAAACGTCGAGCTTTAGAAGCCATTCCTCGTTCCTACATAATCCATTCCGTAAGGACAGTGAATGGGAAAGGAATGGGTATTTATTGCAATTTGGATTTTTATCGCGTAGCGAGAGTGAAATAAGGCAGAACTCATAGTACAAAGTATACCAAGTCGAAAGTCAAAGTGGTGTAAAGATCAAAAGTACATAAATGGTTGAAATGAGAGGAAATATCATTCACTCTTATTTTTTTTCTAGCACGTACAATACACAGTTTTTTCCTCCTTGTCCAAATAACCATGGAATGGATGATGTTAAAGTTAGCTTAACTAAGGAATGAGTTAAAGTTATCTCAAATCTGAAATGATGATCTGGTGGCACCACCACGCCACCTCCATCAGAGCCAGCATAACGTATACATACAAATAGTTCGTCTGAGTCTTGACTCGACTCGAATTATTTCTCTCACTTGAGACCAACAGAAAAAAAAATATCTGACTGTGGGGATTAGACAACGACGACTCCAAGATAAAGAGCTTGAGAGTGTGACTTGTCTCGATTTCTTGAGATGAATAGTGCAGTATAAAAAAAGGTCTCTGTGCGTAATATATGGAATAAGATGAAGAAGTGGGGAGGCAAAAGTAGTTTTCACAAACTTCCTTACATTTTTATATGTTTACTCCTTTAATTCTGCACGAGAGTTTCTCCAGTCGCTGGCTCTCCACTGCTGTCTCAAGTAATTGCGTGACTCCAGTCGGATGAAGACAGATGAATCAAGACGCTGACGACGAACGGGGCACCTTGTGCACGGAAGCATTTTCTCTCTTCATCTTCCTAACTCCTTGCCTATATTATTGCAGACTAGTTTACCCTCTAGGGCATAAGTAGTGTTAACTGGACAAAGTCAATCAGGCACAAAGGTAATGCATGGAATCAAAAGATATGTATCTTGAAGGAAAAAAGAGTTGGAAACTTGTTAGACCATTTCATCCCCATTTCCGAACACTCATGTCGATTTCTGCTAATGTCTGGGAAAAAACGCTAAAATATATTGCCACACTTTTATTGCTTACTTTGAAAGGGATAAGTTTTAAAGTGTGCTTGAAAAAATGATAATGCACTCCATAAATTTGGGGAAATCCGTCTTACAATCCCGTTTCCCCACAGAATGAGACGATTTAGGAAGATATATGAGGCGTTACTTTGTACAGAGAGAAGCATTAATGATGAAATATATTACCTAATTATTTTCAAGTAAGCTAAGGTATTAAGAAGGTCGGCTTGAGTCCGCCCGGCCGCCCCGGGTGGAATCAGTCACATTACATACTGTAAATTTGACTGAGCTACTTGAAACATCCCGGTTAAGACAGTTTATTTTGAAGCTGATTCCATTTAGCTTATAATTACTAATGTTTTTCCGCTTCGGATTCCCAACACTAGGGAAAGTCTGGAAAAAAATCCAAAGTGCGAAGTTGAACTAAGCGGTGAGCCATCAAGCTTCCAGTTCCTACCTTATAAATCTCAGTTAGGGAGCTTTAGCTTACTTCATCTTACGCAATTAGTACAGCTCCCTCAAAACCCCATTTGAGCAAGACGAAGGAGAGCAGAGAAACGTAAAAAGAGTTGCTGGAACAGGAGACCATAAATTTTGCTACAAGTCAGAGTCAAGTTGGGAATAAGTGACTTTTGTTCCTTGCAACGACACTAATCTCCTTCTTCACGCTTTTTTCCCCTTTTAAGTATTGATATGTAAGCTGGTTTAATGTGCCATTCCCATCAGAACCAGAAGTCATACCAGTTTTACAGTCGGAAATTACGATTCTACCATGTAATTTGTAACGGTATCAATATCAATGATGACGAGAAGGGGATTGTTTAAAAAATCAAAAATTATTCTGGTCCAGTATTGGCAATGTTTTCGAACAAGATGACGTACTCATCATCATTATAATTTTATTTCTAAAGCGAGTCGAAGGGATAAGGGATATGATGATCTTGCCCACATTCGAATATTTTTTACGAGCTCCATATTTCCTGTCAACAACTGATTTTTTTTTGTCGAAACAGTCACAGTCCACTTCCCCCCCACCCACGTTCCACACACCCTTGTTTAAATTTTTAACAATCCTGTATAGTTACAACATAACAAAGCTAATTCCTAGTCATCAGAGAATTTGCATATGGCGCCGCTGAATGTATTGACTACGTGAAATGTTTCTGGAAGCGTCATTAAATATTTTCAAATGTGAGACTAAAACCTTGTTTTTAAGGTCTCATTTCAACACTCTGACTCTTTCCCAATTATTATTAGCATCGCCCCTTAAACTTAAATTGCTGTATGTGCTCTCAATCTTCAAAAACAACAAAAATATCAGCCTTTCCCCAAATGATATGACATGAGTCTGGATCGAATGCCAGTCATTTAAAATGGGAGTGTGACGACGCATAAAGTCATAAAAGAATTTGCTCAAGTCATCCCATCGGAATATAGATGAATTCGAAGGAGAGCTTATATTTTTCCCAAAAAATATTGTATCAAATTGCACGAAACTTTAAAAAGTGGAAGGATATCCCTATTGCATATCATATCATTCTGGATGGAACTGCGGAACATGTGTGGAGGCAGTGTGGAGTAGTGGAGGTGGAAAAACATGCTTCACTTCCTTCCAATTCCAAAAATTCCAACCAGCCTAGCACAGTACAGCTATTTTTTGTTGCTGTTGACTGACTGTACGTACGATAACGATATAAATGAGAGTCGACGTTGTTGTGATGTTTTGCCATCATGATTTTTATTACAAATGCGTAATACGACTGCATTTGCTGGGGCGATCACCATCAGGGAAATCTCTTCATTGGTGTCAGGAGAACCATAACTGTAACACCAGTACCCCCACTGTCGCCGCTTTCAAACCATTTCATATTGTCCCCGTCGACGGATCACCAGCCTCGTCATCATCATCCTGATCATACCATATTTTTTTCTATATTTATAATACATTGAACTTTTCTCACATTTTATTCACACACGAGCATACCCTGAAATAAAAGAGACGCTGCGTAAATATGCGTATAGGAAACTACAAACTAGAAACTATTCTTTTAAGGAAGGAAAAAAGGAGAGAATACATAAATGGGCGCAGCTATTTATCAGAATATGGGCATTTCATGCGTCATTCGTATGGCTAATGTCCCCCAGTCGCGAAAAAAAGTTGTTGCAGGAGCCTTTTATGATCCACGAAGCTCTACAATTTCAGCTGAACTTTCAGCATTCCACCACAGATCGTTTTGTAGTTGCATTTTTTTATATTTATACTTAAGCCAGATGGAAAATAAAATGACAAGTTTTAAATCCCATAAACATAATATTTCATTATTACACTCACATTATAGGGGGATAAGTATGATTTATATTGTGCAAATATGAAAACTACTTGGGCTCTTCCCTTCAACTTTTTTTATTAGTCTCAATCAGTCTACCCTACTTTGAATCATTAAATTTGCAACATTCCCCCATTAAACTCCGATGTTCTGTTCAGCTCGCCTCGTGTGCTTAGGTAGCTGGCTCTGAAAGACGGTCAGAAAAATGGAAATGAAATGGTAATGGAACTTTAATGACTAATCCCACTGCAGTTCTGTCTGCGCTGATATGATTACTTACTCATGACTCATGTTGATTACGAAAGAGATTATCTCAGATGAATTGTTATGGATAGAGCGGGGCCCTCATTCCTCAACAATGCTGTGTAATGGGATGAGCACAGCAAAAAAATGTCATGTTGCTGTTGCGCTCAACTAAAATATCCATTTTGCTATGTTTTTCCCTACCTACATTCCACTTTTTTTTTTACATAAGTTTTCAACAATGCTCGAAATGATCACGATATCACTATTATGAATGTGCCTGAATGAGTTATTCTGCTGTAAAAAATAACATGAGTCCTGTGCATAGGTAGTTTTATTGCATTCCGTATCCACACTCCACTCCACATTTTCGATATCATTTTTTTCCCTTTGCTACGGTAGGTCATGTCCTGTGTGTGGGGAGTGGAGAAGATAGTTATTTATATGATAATGTGAGTCTCTTCTGCTAGCTGAGGACTTTTAATTTTATTTCCCACAAAGGATAACATTTCTCGCCAGCTCCTCTCCGTTCTAGATAGATATAGGGAGAGGACATCAAGCATTTGTTTTATTGATTTCTTCGATAGTATCATCACCACACACTCCACCGAGTTGGCAAACATGTAATAAAACGAGCATTAGGTAATACTAATGCTGTCTTATCATGTAAGCGAAAGTAAAAGAAGAAAAAATGTGATATTTTTTAAGTAAAAAGATACCGGATGATAGTGGTAATGATGATGATGACATCTTATCAATAGCTGACCAGAGCATTGTACTTATGCATAGATAAAAATATGATGGGGTGGTGATGATGATGATGATGGAGGAAGTGCTGAAGATAGCACGTTTCTAAAGTTCACATAAATTCTTTTTACAGGGACAGATAAAGAAATTGAAAGTTTTTTTCTTCCTTTTTCTCTCAAAAAGTGCAATTGACTGCGAAAAAATCAATTATTGTAATATGATATCATCCCATAATGGGAAACATGTGTATAATGTCTTTCAAAATTTTTGTCACTTTCAGGATAGCAGCCTAAAGTTTCAAAGCTGACGCCTTTATGACTCCTTTTGCTGAGGTGGACGCTGATGAATGATCATGAGAGAAACGAACCATCTCATAACTGTCTTCCATCCACTCAGCCAAAGGGATCTGGGAACTGAGCCGTACTAAAGAAAGTTGACTGTGTGGGAAAGGAGGCTCCTGCTCAGATAAATTATATTTCTTGAGAGCCGACTCGCCAGAAATATTTGCAGACGGAGGATACACACATATTTCAGCAACGGATTAAGAATTAATTTTCCTATAAAATTAGTATAAAAAGTGCGAAAAAAATATGTGAAAGGATGACAGCTGCGTCCTCACAATTTATGACAGAAGGTAAGAAAGGATTCTTTTGAGAAAAAAATATAAATAAAGTAGATTAGAAATAATGCTTATTAAACAGACGACTATGATTATGATAAGGGAAAGTATTATATTTGCAAAATATTCCCATTTGTTATCTCCCATTATCAAAAAGTATGCAATGTTATTGCGTAAAACAGAATTTTGCTAAACATACAACGCAACTCCATCTTGTATGCAAACAAAAGGTTTCTCTTATTTTTGTCCCAGAATCCTCACAAATCCTATTGGGATGATTCATCATAAAATATATGACCTAATCTAGCAACCGGTGGAGGATGAATAGAATCAGTGAAAAAAATACTGTCAATTGAACTATATTTGAGTTCCACCCTCAAATCTTTACATGTGTAACTTGTCATCTCTGAGTTTTGTTGCAATATTCAAATATATTTTTAGCAATCATTGCATATTTTATTGCACATAGTTGGCTCATAACTTGAGAATGCTACTTTTTTTCGCTGACTTGCATATGGATTGGATTGCACATATATGAGCATTTGAATAGTCCTGTCAAGCCCCTGTCGGTTATGCTATTTCTTTTGAAGAGCTCATCATTCTGATCTGATTCATCCTTTGAAAGAAAAAAAAAACGGAATGTTGCAAAGTCAACCAATTTTTATGATTATTTCTCCTTGTCTTTTTGATGTATTGAGGATGATTTTAGTAATCATAACAAAACACATTTAGATTTAGTTTATGAAGGGATAAAAGTGAAATTGAACAGTTTGTTTGTTGCCCTCTTAGCCCTTACCTATTTGGGGATGATGATCATGGGATTTTTTTCTGCTTGGGATTGATTCTGATTGTGAGTGGATCATATTGCAAATTGGCAACATGGAAAATATAATTAAATATAAAAGTGGAATTGGGGCGGGTGTAAATCATTTTTCGTTATGAATACAGTGGAAAGTCAGAGAGTCAGCGTGGAGTCAGTTGTTGATCTGTTTACAATTTATTGACGACAATGCACATGTGTAACGTAATCAGATAGATTGAAATCTAAAATTGCAAGTTGGTTTTTATAAAATGGGAAGGTGGTAGGTCATCGTCATATGGATCCGTCTGAGATCTGAAAATCAGCAGAAAAATAGAGAGGGGATCTGTAGTGGACTGTGTTTCGTAGGGAGAACTCCATCTTCAAAGAAATTAGTTGTTCTGTTGGATCGAACAAGCTTTAGAAGTAGCTTTGCTAAGGCCTGTTGCTAATCTCTCCCTTCTCACATGTCTCACTGTTGTAACGACAGATGTTTTATAAATCATTTGTGAGATTGAGTGACGCGTCATCTTAATTATTTGCATATCAATTTCCGAGAAGAGTGACGAAAAGTTGGGAATTTCATTTCCTTTAAGATATAAAACGTGTAATATGTGCCAAATATGTCTGTGAGGGAATTACAGTGTTCTTTGTGAGTTCCGCGATTGTAGCGACAAATGGATTCATACGAGAGGAAGAAGTGGAAGAACCCATTCAATATATCATATTATCTATTTAAGTCTTGAAAATATTCTTAAAAAACATTACTAATGACAGGTTTAGATAATGCATCATGATATGTTTTTAATCAAAGTGAAATTTTGTGACATAAATTTTTCTCAATCAGTGCCGAATTTTTGTATAACTGACTAGTACAGTGCTTAGGAGTATTTTCGATTGGATAATTGGATTATAGGTAAGCCTTCGAGTCTTCAATAACATGCTAACACACATTAGTACAGACAACCTAAAAGAGAAACGAAAAAGGGAGGAAATAATATTTTTTTCTATTTAGCAAAGGCAGTGAAATGGCAAGAGAACAATTTTCTTTCATTTACGTAATTCATCCAACCATCCATTTATGTCACTGTCCGTCTCTTCACCTACTTGCCTTTTTATTTGGAATTCCTTTTTCCTCTCCCCAAATCTACCTCCTCACTTTCCACCCTACTATTTCATGTATTTAGTACGAGAGAGCAGGGAGCAAAAGCAGCTTGTTTTTGGATAAGGAGTCACGAGAGAAAATTGAGATGAATCTAGTCTGACCTGCTCCCTATCTCCGGTGAAGATGTGGAGGTGGCTCATTTTGTTGTGAGGAAAGCAGTTTCGGAATGATAAATTGTCATGGTTTTCCTTCAGGACGTTCAATTGTCTTCATGTCTCCCAAGTTCCATCAGAGGAGCTTGTTCTTTTGGCTGAATTGTCTTTTTTATTCTACCTCCTCCATACCATATACTAAAAGACATTATTTTCGCGAAATGTCTTTTTTCTTCTCGTCTCCTTGTGAATGCCATCAACTTCAGGAGTAAGATTTATTCCCCCATTTTACCTTTCACTAAAGGTGTCACACCAGAGAAGGATCTGCTGCTGCTGGGTAGGGGACAATGTAAATAATATATTTGATGGTTTCATAAGACCGGGGGAGTTGCTCATCGGAGATTCCCCCAGCGCGAGATGCTGACAGGGCTCAATGGCGAAATTAATGAAAATTGTTTCTTCACTTTAGAGACTTTCTTTCCCTTTCCAGTAGTTTTTGTCTTTATTTCTGTTTTGGAAGTTTGCTTGGTACATTGCTATGCAAACAGTTTTTTTTATTTTATCCAAGTAGGATGGCTCTTACTAAACACTGTGTGGCCACCATACAATCATGACTAAGTATAAGAAAGCAAGCATATTTACAAGAATTTAAAGCACATTTTATAGCTATTATACTGAACCATGGTTATTTATTATTTTCGAGAATTGAGCAATAGGACATTAAAGATGTTGATGGTGAAGCTGACATTCTTCAACTGAGCTTTGGTTCTGATTGACTGACAAGAGTTCAGAAAGGGGTTATCAATTTATCAATCTTCATAAAAAAAATGCTTATCTAGTTGAAACCTAGTCTGATGTCCTCTTCAGTCTGCCTAGTTTAAAATACTTCCCCTTGTAAATCTACTTGATTTCTTTGATTATTATTGGTAATAAAATACAGCTGCAATGCAGCATACATAAAATAATTTAAAAATAACATGTTGTTGCAGAGATGAGGGCATATGGGAAGGCAAACGGACCATGATGATGATGATAATGATGATGATGTTTGCATGAGATTCATTTTTTCTGCATAAGATACTTCATATCTATCACTCTATTAAACCATATAAGTAATGCGAATATGAGCCATCAGCCAGCGGATGGAACCCCCCTCATCTCATCTAACGGAATTTCCCATTCATCAGATTACCAGCGTTTTACATGAAGCCAGCAAGATTTGCAGAGCTATCATGATGGGATGATGATGACCGGACTCATAGTTCAGAGTATTACCAATGCACATAATTACACAGGCAAAGTATCCCACAGGAGGATTTGTAATGGTGGAAGGGGGATTGCAACAATGTTCAGTTGGGATCCTGTTCCTTTACGAATGTGAATGATGCCGGCAGTCATTAATTCCAATTTTTTACGAAGAAACGCTCCCAGCCAATTTCTCATATGTACCCACAGAAGATTTCATATGTGCCATATTTGTCCCAGGAATAAGATAGGGAATAAATTGAAATTGATGATGGGATTGGAAAAGCTGATATTTGACTGTGAATAATAATCTGCCTAATATATTAGTCATAATGATTGATATACGAATGGGACTCTCTTAAATTGGATATTTTATAATTAAAAACGTGGTGTAGCAACCTCAGTATCGGGAAATGACAGGGGAAGTGCTGATCCATGTGTTATTCTAATTTCGAGAGATTTGTTCCCTCTGCTCTTTCCATTCGCCTGGTCTACAAAAAAGCGAATCCTTATGCAGAGGACGAATCCTGATGGCTGCTACTGATGAAGACGACGTATGTCGATGACAAGGGCAGATTGATGAGGATGTTGATATGGTGAAGCCCTCCTCATCCCAGAAGACATGACAAACATTCCTCTCCTTAAAAAAAGTGAGCAAGAAAAACAGCCGAGTTGTTGGTGAGCTCATCATCATCCCCGCCAGTGGAGTCTTCAAATCTTCTAAACTGCTTCAGAAAACCTAGCGTTTCGAGAGTCAAACCCCAAATAGCTGAAGCCTCACTTATATGTCATTCTTATATAAATACTACTGAAAGCAAGTGCTATTTAAAAGTCAATACACTTTAAAATACGCATATTTACATGGCATTCCTATCATCATCTCTTCCCTCTCCTTTATCAGCTCTTGGGAAAAAAAGAGTCTTGTTATTTTATTCAAGAAAAAAACAACTCGGCTCTCGTGAGCTTATCTTTATTTTCACCTCCTCCTTCTTTCCCTCCTCCACCTTCTTTTGTGGAGCAGAGAGAGAGAGAGAGAAATACGTAATATCGGGATGACGAGGAAATGCTCACTTTTCCCTATTAACTATTTCCAACATTTATCAACATTTTGGAGGGGCCTCGTCACCACCACCACCACCACCAGGGAATCATACACGCTTCTTCGAGTTGAACTTCACATGTGAGATTTAGCGCTTACGCATATGCTTCTAGGTTTGATATTGCAGTTGTGAATTTATCTCTTGATTCATGAATAAGACGAGGATGATTATGTCTTGGCGCTTTACCTTGTTAGGTCTCTTGAAAAAATAAGCTTAATGTGTTTTTTATATGAGGGAATGCATCGTGTGTGTGTGAGAAGAGGTTTTGTGCGTGCACATTCATCAACCGAGATGTTGCTCAATCAATACAAAGTTCTAAAGCCATCTCTTTTCACTTGTCATTATCATAATCAGAATCATCATCCTCCTCCTCCTCCTCGTGAAATGGAAAAACATTGTACCTTACTTGACTCCACTCCACTCCAACTCCCTCCACATTAGAGTGTGGTAGTAACTAACTTCTCAATTTGAGTTTTTAAAAAAATATACAGCTACACCTCTCCCTCCTGCTGCTTTCCCGTTTCTCGTATTATTGTTCGTGTCAGGCAGCATCCATCCATTTCAAAATTCAGAATTCAATAGGAACACTCATATTTACATCCATTAGAAATCATTTTCAAATGTGATTCCATTCCATATGAAAATGTACTTTTTTATCCTTTGATAGACACTCTCATCATCATCCCGGTTTGAAAAACAGAATGTTTTATGAATGTTTGATTGTTGATCGGCAATGATGATGATGACGCTGAGAGGTTGTAAGAATTCCGATACAGGAACCATTTGTCTTTATGCAACAAACTCAAGCGGCTAAAAACTCTTGATGAGTGCGAGGATAAAGGTTGATGGCTGAGCAGCACTGTTAAAGCATAGCAGGTTTTTAAAAAGCACTCCTCAACTGGTGGAGAGCCACACCGCTTGAATTTCATTTGGATAATTGTGCAAGTGCAAGAGGGACTCAAAACTGATATTATTTATTTTTTTGGGCAAGAAAAATAGTTATGATTGTGTTTGGGTGGCTCCCCTCAAAACAAGTAGTAAAACTGTTCCCCCACTTCATCTTTTGGATTAGCTAACCGATCCACTGATTAAATACGACATGGGGATTTAAATAAAACATCTGTGGTGATGTGAGCCCCAACACATCTGCAACTGGTCCGGCCTTCCCATAAAATCCAATCCAATCATATTATACAAGCTGTTATGGAATATTAATGGATTTTCTGTCCTAAAACTGTGCATAAATAATTTGTAACCGTTGAGGAGGCCGAATATGTTTCTTATGAAAGTTTTACATAATCTTGCCAACAGTATTTGTTCCCAGTTACGATAACTCCGTTTAGAGCCACTCATATTTGGGCATTCAGGAAATGTAATAGTGGTGCTGGTGTGGACTGGGCGCTTGGCGTCTCTCCCTATTACACTTTTAGCACGTCGTCAACTCCTCATCATCATCCCTCCACATTGTCTCTTTGTAAATGGAGTAATCATCAGCATCAGTCCCTATCAGTATCATCATCGTCTTAATGAAGTAGCAAAGACAGAGAATGAGCATAAAGAAGAAGATTTTTAAGGGGATGGGCTAACGGGCCAGCTTGCTCATTTGAATTATTTCATCAAGGGAGGGATGGAGATATCGCGCGTTGTTGGACATGCTCCTCGTAAATTTCCCTTTTTGTCATCCTCCTCATCGTCATCATCCTGATATGATCACGATAAAGTGACATCCATCCAACTTACTCTCATTTCTAATTGCGCGTCATGTTCCCTACCGTCACACACTTTTTGGAGTGACAACGACGCTTTTGCAGTTGAGCCACTACCTCGAATTATATGTTAGTCCTTCTTGGCCTGATAAAAAGAAAACCACGTGCAAATGGAGGGGGGATGAAATGTGTATTGTTTTTAGAGTAAATGGAGGATGATGACAGTAATTCTTGTGATATGAGATGGGAGCGAGAACAAACAGAAAGTGCGTGTGCTTATGACATTTTAATTGGCTCAAGTGTATCAGAATATCAATCCATATCATTTAGTTTGATGGGGTTTTAACGGTGATATAATGGACATCCCCTCCTCCTTGCTCCCAAAAGCAGAATGATGTGCAGTAATGTGAGTGGAGCTAAAAAGGAAAGTATCAAGTGTTATACCAATTTATTCATATAGCGGATGGATAGGAGGCGGAATGCAAGTAGCAAGGTTTAAAAGGGACATCATAATAGCGATCCTATCATCCAAACGATATCATGAACTGAAGTAAAGTGTGGAGGGTTAATGATCTGCATATAAGGAAGAAAGGAGTGTGTGTCTGCTCAAACAACTCTCGGTCTGACGCTGATATGATGCTGGACGGATGGACAAGTAACATTCTCTCCCTTCTTTGTTGGTTTTTCTCTGAAATGGAAATGGAAAACGTGTTATACACAAAATGCAGAGGCAATCATATCCCATTTTTGTGATAAGCTGGTATTACTCGTATGAGAATTGGATGATTTTACAGAATGTAAAGTTTGAAATTTGGGCTGGATTTTGGGAGAGTACGTTAGCCCTCCTGTCATGTCACGATATGGCTTGTAATCTAAAGTAAATCCATCCAAGCTAATTTGAGATGTATTTTTTACGTCTTATTTTTTATTTGTCTTGGAATGTTTAGTATGACTACGCTATTATTAGGTATATGACAGATGAAGTGCGTCCACATTCCCATTTCCCATTTTAGCCTGTCTGTCTGCCAGCATTTTTTTTTGGAGAAATATGGTTTTGATTGGAGATGAAAGGGAAGGAAGTGGAAGTGAATTTAATAATCGATATTGCATTCACGCACAGCTTGAGTGAGACTTTGAAAAATATGGGGAATGCGTTTTCCCCCTTTCTGATATTCTGTTTACTTTACTTAAATATTGGATGAGGAGAGGTACTCCAACTTATCAGGAGGAGGATGAATGAAGCCTCGTTCGAGCAATTCGAGTGTTTCAAGAGACATTCAGAAAGTTTGGGGAAGTATGGTAAATGTTACATACGAAGCACGCACTCCACCGCCACCACCACATTTCTCAAATAAATACTGGCAAAGATTCAACAACATTCATCTCTGACGATGTTAATATAATTATGGCTTACTCCTTCGTACTCTCGTTTCTCCTATTTATTTTGCAGGGAGAACAAAAAAAAATGAACTTTTATCGCTTAAACATACACACATGGATGGATGATGGTGGTGGTGGTGATAAGCAGGATTAGATAATTATTATGCTTACATAAGTAATTTTGCTGTGGGGATGAGTTTTTTTTTGTAGGGAAATATTTATCTTTCGTAAGTAGAAGTTCATAGCGTTTTAATGGGCTTCATCGCATTGTAGGAGTGGGAACGAATGGCTTGTTTTGAACAAGAACAAGTGAAAGAATCGAATTGAAAAACACGCAAATTGCCAGTTTAAAAAAATTGCTTAGCTACGTCTACACTTGTTTAGGACTTTTATCTTTTAAAAAATATTTTGAACGCTAATAACTATAACTGGAATTATTGCAAAGATAAGCTGACACGTGTCTCCTCCGTCATGGTCATAAAAATAGGAGGGATGGCAACTGCTGAGTTTCAAGCAGGGCTTCATATCCTAATTTCATACGAGAAAAATTAAAAGATGAGTGGAAAATTTGAAACCAATTTAACTTTAATGGACGTCAATATTGATAATGACAATAGGGACTGTGGCCTAAATCCGTGTCAAATTTTGGCACACCATCCAAGCAACTTTCTCAGTCCGATTTCCAAACAGGTGTAACTTTATTTATCTGAAGGATATTCCTCAAACTTTCATAAAAGTGAAAGATAATCAGCTAAGTAATGGAGCAAGTGGGGTACGTCTAGTCCTCTTAAGCTTATTTTCACTGTTGAGAGGAAGGAAGTGGCTCATAAAAAAATTTATTTAAAGTTTGAGGAAACATGGGAAAAGGGATGTCTCGTTGACAAAAATGGTTTTCTACAATTTTTCCCCATTACAATCAGAATAATATGGTTTAATGATCCATCCTCTTGTCCAACCTTAGTCTATAATGGTGTATTAAACTATGCCAAAAATACGAGAAGAAACCTGAAATACTTTATGTATTCTTTCAGAGTCATTATCAAGGTTGATGATGCATTACAGATGGGATTGCATTGATATTGCTGTGATAAAAGGACGCGTCCCACACTATATCAAATATATCGAACGGAAATAGTGCACATTTTTGTATAATTTGATAAAAAAAATATATGGATGTTGCGAATTTAGTCGGCCTCTTATTTTTATTACCTTTTTTTCCACTTATTCCTACTGGCAGAGCGGAGAGCATGGGATGATTTATATGCAATTAGTGTAAAGAGGTACTTGTACAGATTCTCGAGTTTGTTTGACTTTATAAAAATTATGAAAATGTCTAGTCAGAGGGTCATTTACAACTGACAATGGCAAATGTGGAGCGAACTTGGGGAGGATGACAACACCTTCGAATCTTTCCTTCGCAAGCTCAATTAAATTGATTTGCTTTCGCGCTGACAATAAATTGATAGGGTCACTTTGTGGCTGTACGTTTTACGAGCAATAAAATTAAAACAGTTGGATCTGGATTTGCTAAAAATCGTAAAAGTACTTTGGAGTGTTTGATTGTTGAACGGCAGAGGATTGAAAAGCATGCGGGTGATGTGGGCCTTTTGATGATTTCATTACCTGTCCAACATCCTTTTATGGACTATGCTAAATAAAAACTGAAAGCCAGAGAACTGTCCACATGAATGCAAACTGTCACAACTGTAACAGCAGCCTTTGAAATAATAATGAACCCCGCTTGTCATCTTTGTAGCGGCGAGACACTCCTATAAATAGTGAGCTTGACCCTTATTCATGCTAATTTGTGTGAAACTAAGCCAAACAAACAAATTGAAATCTCAGCATCATCATCATCATCATAGTCAAGTCTACTTTGAATCTAATTGGAAGACAATTTGTAGATTGACTTTAAAATTTACACTCGGTCAACAGTCTGCTTATAGCACGTCGAAACTAATGGACTTTTAAAGGGTTGGAGAAAAGTAGAAAATATGCAGCTCATTTACAATCCCTTTTTTTAGCCCTTATCTCACATAAAAAGTATACCTCACATTAAGCACATATTCTCTCCCTCCTCAGCATTCACCAGCATTCGATTCGTGTCTCTGGGTAAAGGGGATATACTTTTTCTCAAAATAATAATAATTCACGTCTTGCACACTCGCAGGATAAGGATCTCTATCTGTGTAAATCAGTTTCTGACACTGATAAAAACACTGAATTATGCATAAAGAGCATATCATACCCCTATTACGACCTCATATTGAAGAGGGGTAGAAAACAGAAAAGAAATTATTGTTCCTTCCATCTCACACACAATAACAATCATCATAAGCTGGCTTTCTGTTGAGAAAAATGTAAAAATAACTCTTCTCATTTTTCCTCAGCTATTATTAGTTATTTTCAGTAGTACGTGCATATGTTTCTCACCATTCGTATAAAAAAATCCTAAGCTATAACTTTACTTACAGTTTTTTTCATCTAAGGCCCTATCATTTCTGCTCATCATATGAAAGATGATAAATGACAAATGAAGTGAAACCAATTATTACTCTATTGCAACTGAGCACGAACATATCGGATGGATATCTTATGGCATAAAACTCGAATAATCTCCCCTTTTTCCACTTATTTACCATCGCATAAATCCTTTTTAAAGAGGACGTGACTAAAGTGAATTCCCAAGAAAAAAAAATACATATCAACTGATATGGGCTACGAGCTAAAGGAAAAGGAACACGGAAAGGGATTATATTTACATGTGCAATCTTAATGAATAGGTTGAGCCATTTACTAGATGCTTTAGTCAGCTGAAAATTGTCGAAAAGTCAAGAAATAAATATTGTTTCTCCACAACACACAAATGCTCCATTGTGAAAGTATTAATGTGTTTGGAAAAATAGGATCATGTCATGGAGTCATTGCACGCTTAGCCCATAGCCCATTTAGGTGCAATGACGTATGAAACGGGAGGAAGGTGGGGGATATGTAGGCTTCCAATTTTTTTTATAAATATAAAACAATTACAAAAAGATTTTGTAGAATGGAGTCTTTGTCCATAAGCTCACTCGTCCCAAATACCCGAAAGTCACACAATCTCGTCATTGTAACCTTTTCCCTTATCATGAATGAGTGGATGGAATAATAATAAATTAAAGTGTTTTCCCCCTGCCTGACTAGCGCTGGATGATTGTGTCAGTGTCTGACATTTGAATCTTGTGTGGGGCAGCATTCAACGTTTTTATTGCATTCCGATGGTGTGTAAGTACAAACTACATGGAGTTAACTTTGCTCCCTCCATGGATGAGCGAGCGAACGCTCAAGTACAAGTTGCTCGCTTTTAACCCTTTCCATTCCACTAAACTGAACATGCTTTCCTCCTAACTTGTAGTCCAAATATGGGCAGAGGATTCCATTCTTACGGGGTTATTCTGTCGAATGGGTTTTTAACGTTTGAAATGGACGAATTAAGATTAGGAGGAGTCCTAGTAAAAGTGCCATTGTGGTATTAGTGAATGGCCCATTGTTTTTAGTTGACTGGACTCCTTTCTTCTGAATCCTTTCTTAGGGCGAGTTTTTTTTTATTTGGCTTTTGGATTATTTCGTTGACTTCTTGTGAAGGAAAAGCTAATACAATGATGATGGTCGTGATCGTGAAGGAGAAGTGAGATGAGATTAGGACTACTGCAGTTTACTTCAACTACCTTTTTTGTTGCGCTGCCGAGGACATGAGCGACCCAAGCATGAAAAGTAAAATGAATGGGTTTGCTTGTCTTCCCATTCATAGTGGTTCTAGCGCTGCCACCCCTTCTAGACCTTATAAAGCTTTGGGGTTCGGTGCGCTACTTACTTATTCAGTTGATTATTCTCGGCGTATCCAAATTCAACTGGGTTTTGTATTGTCGGTAGAAAGGAAAAACTGATTTTGTTCATGTTCTTAATAATCCGATGCATGAAACAAGCCATATCATCACATCCCCATTCTCTTAAGAAAGAACGTGAAGAATACGAACGGGGATAATATGATCAAGTTGAAAACACAATAAATAAATCTTGGAGTGTTGAGTGTAGTGAGGTGGAAATGGAAAAATCTATGATGGGATACGGGATATTAATATTATAAGAGGGGGAAGCAGAAGGGCACCTTCTCTGGAGAAATAAAAGTGGAGATTCCAGACCATATCCCGAGAATCTCATTCCATTCCAATCCATTCCGTTTTTTCCTCCGACAACACCGCTTTGAAATGGGTCCTTGCTTTTCCGTTCCATTTCACTCCAAGTGTGATTTCGCTTGAGTCCACGTGCACTCCTCCTCATTCAAGAAATGAATTCAAAAGGCAGAGTCAATCAGATCCGATGATGACTGTGTGAGTGTTTTTTTTAAAAGTTAACTGCGAACCAATTTTTATTTGAAGTTGAAGTTGATTTTAACCTCAACCTT
Organism: Lepidocyrtus paradoxus; assembly: GCA_034696885.1. Classification (NCBI taxonomy): domain Eukaryota; kingdom Metazoa; phylum Arthropoda; class Collembola; order Entomobryomorpha; family Entomobryidae; genus Lepidocyrtus; species Lepidocyrtus paradoxus. Next base: position 4,973 of record JAQGAH010000160.1, on the reverse strand, counting down.
TTCTACAACTTGAAATGAATCTCTTCCGTACTTAAAAATCGTTAATACAAGCCGTCAAAATTAGGCTTGGCTGCTGCATGACCGATCGGCTTTGTCAATCCATTATCATCACACTCCCATCAAGATCAAAGCCAACAGAATAAATTACAATTTATTTTCCAACTTGGCGTCTGGAGTGGGTCTTGACTTGAGTTTTCGGCTCTGAAGATGGTCATCAATCCTTTCCCTTATCACAAAAGTTTTGTTTGTTTGACTAGCTGTTGACTGACAGGCAGCCCTCCACCTCCACAATTTCCCATCTTATAATGGGATATGATATGGGACTGTAAAAATAAATAAAGAACGGGTTTACTTTTAATCTCCACCGAGACGTGAGGAGCATCAATGAAACAAATCGTGGAACAGAGTAAATATTGGAGCTCTGATGATGATCAAGAAGTTTGAAGTGAGGAGAGGCTCAATCCCCCCTGATTGCCCTTTGGATGTTGAGGAGCAAGCTCCTCAATGTTCACTCGACAGATCAAGTGCCATAAAATTGAAAGGAAGTGAACTAACTGTAATCCCAATCTAAAAATAGCCACTCGAAGGATTCAGCATCAGGCGAAGAGAATATGAGGAAAATATCCTTTTGATTGCTCTCCCCTCACTGTAATATTATGATAGATGGGATGATTGATGACTCTTACGAATCGGCTTTAAAAGTAGGAAACAAAAGGATATATACATTTCTCAAACAAATATAACCATCTCCATCAATAAAAGGAATGAATCAAGTCGTGGCCGTCATGTACCCAAGATTGGATTAGCAGTAAAACTATTTTTTTTCTTCATGCTTTCATATTTCCATTCTTCCTACTAATCGTCAATATAAAATAATTCATGCATTGGACTGCAGTTTTGCATCTTGTGGTCAGAATCATTATGACAAATGAATGGAACTGGACCAAGGCTGGCTGCTTTTATCAGTCACTTAAATCCCAGCTGGGGATGTATGGCTCCAATAAAATGAAACAAGGCGAAATTCATTATGAGTTGTATTACAAGATATTCGTCAACATCGCAAATACTTTTAGCTACAAAAAAGAATGTGAAAGGTAGGCAAAAGATGATAAGGAAGCTGAAGCAGAGTCCGAAAGTATGAAGAATTAAAAAAATATCATATTTGAAGATGGAATTTAACGTGAAAATTTACACCAGCTACTATATTAGCTTGAGACGGCCACATTTTACTAGGGCGAAAAAGAAGGACACGAATTCCCAGTTTTACAATTCATTTAATTACACCTTTTGATCCATTTTCATGTCAGGATGGCGAGAAAAATGTTCATATCATCGCACAAGACAAATTGCACATGAGCAATTTTCCAACTCGTATTACACGTCAGTCTCAACACCGGGGCCCAGCTCCTTCAGAAAAAAGCTCACGTCACAACATCAACATCTACATTACTCATGCACGATACACAAATTATAATATAATGGCCAAGTTAATTAACCAACTTTACCTAGTTTCAGCTGACAGTTGGGCTAATTGTAGGAGAGGAGGGAAACCACAGTTATTTCTATAATTTGTTAACACTAATTCACACATTGCTTAGGGATATCATCGGCCGTACGAAAAAAAAACCTGGCGAAAAATTAAAGACTTTACAATGGTGATGATGACAAAACACAGGTTATCAGCAGTCTTATCATGATCACATCACACGACATAGATTTTTATCTTGATGATGATGACCATTCCCTCTCAATATCAACGCCTGCGAGTATGGAGCTGGATTGAGGGATAGCGCGCCGCCACAGCATCACTCTTATTATGGACATGCGTATTTAGCTCTCATTGTGAGTAGGAAAAATGAGCCATTGTCTCGATCCAATTATTATTTTGGAGGGAGACGGATGAAAAAAAAAACAGTAGTTAATAATACGCAGGAGCAATTTCATGTAATGCATGTTATTTTCTTAAAAGATTGATGACGAGACCCTGCCCAGTTCTGTTGGTTAGTAGCTGCGGAGAAGACACGCACATATTATTCATGAGATCATGATGATTTGATAAAGTGCGTGGGTGAGGAGGAGGAGGATGTTTTGTTTTGATGATCATCAATGATGATGATGATGATGATGGGGCTCAATTATTTTCATATGCAGTAATAATTTTTTTCTTGAAGAACAAAGAGGGGTTGGTAGGACAAAAGGCAGTTTTTATGCTTGAGGCCCTAGACATTACATACTGACATAGTTTAGCAAGATGAATTGCACGGTTTTGGGCTAATAAGTAAATCAAGTATAAACATTCATATTTGGATTGTGATGAAGGAGGATGAATGGCAAAAAGTCGTTTTTATTTCAAGAAATTTCTGCAGTTTTACGTGCATTCGTATATACATACATGTTTTACAAAGATCCCTTCAACAGTCATCGTCATCCCTCCCGACTCACTTTTTTTATGATATATCCAAGTAATTCTTCTAATTGACTTGTGGTCAGTATACCTTACCCCACCTGCGAAAGGAAATGAAATTGTTGTGTTTACAGCGACGGATTGGTTTAGCGGTTTTGAAATGTAATTTTTGAAAGAAAAAAAATATTAAATTCATTTCCGGAAGTCAGTATGCCTTGATCATCATCATCATCATCATCATCCCACCGCCATTAAAAAGTATAGTTCAGGAGTATAATTTTAACTCAATAAAAATGTAATATTTATTATATTATAAGATGCGGTTATTCCTCGAAAAAATCTTGGCTCCGCAATGTTGATGTTGTAGTGCTCAAAGAGGAAAAACGAATCCCACAATATTTTATTTCATCTTCCTCTCCTCCCAAAAATATTAAAATTTAACGCAACAAAGGAGCCTAAATGAAGTTGAAAAACAAAAACAGAAAAAATGACAACTGAATTTTTACAAAATAAACGAAGGCTTCTTCATCATCAACCTCTTCGATCCATCGTCAGGCACATGTCCCAACCATGCATGTACAGTACCTAAATAAATATTGCAATTCAGCCATATTTTACTTAACGAGCGTAATGATTATTACGGTCTCCGACGCGAAATGTCTGGTTTTCCGATTTTTAGAGTCAATATCGCATCCATTTCATTATGTTGAGACTAATGATGATTGAGTTTGCGATTGTTATGCATTTCAAACGTAAACTCTAGAGACTTGGAGATGAATGATGATCAAATGAATTGAGCTGCCAGATGTTGCCTGACTGACATGGACACAGAGAGGAGTTTAGTGAAAAAGGGTTGATTTGGATTGCAAAAGCGCTGATGTCTATCCTTCAGCCATAATGAGAGTATAAATGACTTATTATCCCCATTTGTCAATATTATCAGGACTATTACGTTTTTTTCAGGGCGGAATGGGAATGGAAAGGCTTCTTCGTAATTATATTTGTTGTTGACGTAACAAGAAATATTTGAAATACAATATCGACATCCATACAGCGTCATAGTCCGGTGGTCATATTTAGTTGTGAATTTCGCCTCTCTCCCGAAACACTTCACTTCTAATTAGTTTTAGATTTGGAAATAATTGAGCCCATTGTATTGTACAAATTGCGCTGATGATATGATGACGGCTTGATATGTTGATGCTGAGATGTGAGATGAGCTATGGCAGTCCTCACATATTAGACACGTCGTAGTCAGGGTGTCTCATAGACCGTGAATAATTTGCGAAAATAAACCGTTTAATTTTTTTAAAGGGGTATGAGCACACCTGGTATGAAAAGGATAACTCTCATCAAACTCATAATAGCTTTCAGTCACATCGTTTCTTTATTTCATAACGAAACAATTTATGAGTTTGGCGTAGGCTCCATATATAATGGTGACATCTTTAAATATCTCAGACGTTATTTATCTCAGCTTTTTTCCATAGTTGAATAAATGACAGTTGATAAGGATGGGATGATGATAGAATTAATTGTCTTCTTCGAAGAAAAAAAAGGGAGGAGGATCATGATGGCGATGAGAGTATTCTTGGATTTGATGTACATTTATTTATAAATACAAGTCAGTGTCTCTTTTCTAATGCGAAAATTATTCTTTTTACCTTGCCTCAGCATCCCTTATTAATAAATACTCTTTATTTGTCATCACTATCATCATCACACTTATAAAATACTGAGTTGCTGATGAATATACAGCTATTTTGAATATGGATATGAGTATTACGAAAAAAAACTGAGAAACAAGTACGGTACCCGTCAGCGTCATAGGCAAACAGGACGAAACGGTACTTCCATTTTTGTAAACTTGAAAGGACTTTGTAATTCATATCAGACATAACATCCTTCTTCCTATTTTTATCCCAGTCCCAGTTCTGTCAGTTATAGGTGGGAGGACAGAGAGGACACAATGGGATAAGGATGCGTTCTTATGTCGGAATGTAGATAAAACCATATATTTTTTTGCGTCAGTCCAACAGAATATGTTTTATATTGATTATCTCAATAAATTAGGTATGATAAGCACAATTAGGACAATGAGGATGAAAGAACAGCTCAAACAATTGAGCAAGATTCGGTGGAGGAGAGGGGAGGGAAGGCAAATGGAAATTTAGAAATTTCAGACGAGTAACTCACACTCAGCTTATTATTTCAACTGGTACTATCATACATAAACACTCCCATATGGAGTCAAGTTGTGGCGCTTGTGGGTGCAGTCAACAAAAAAAACTTTTTTATATCCCTTTTCAAATGCCCATTTAAACATCCAAACAAACAACTGGGTTTATTAGATTGAGTAAAAAAAAGGATATTGAATTGCTCAAGTCTGCTTCCTTCCCCTTTTCCCCGTTTCCGAAAAAAAAACTTTCAGAAGCAGTCGTGCCTCCCATGTTCCCAGCATCTTTCCCATTTTGGCTTTGAATGCTCATCATTAAGGCTAGGAAAAATATTACCATAATATGGGTCATATATATATGTCAATATGATCATAAAAATGCGAAAATATGAC
>JAQGAH010000159.1:0-68771 GCA_034696885.1 Lepidocyrtus paradoxus | reverse complement strand
CCATCGCATCATGCAAATTCTCCCCCGAGGAAGTGTTGATCCTGGTGAATATTCCCGTTTTAGAGAAGGGTGTGTTTGAACATTTGAACAAAACATTTGAACTCAACACCGTCCCATTCCGATGGAAACACAGCAATTGTCGGATACGCCTTGAACCGACGTATATCGTTAAAACAGAAAAATCACTGTTCCCAATAAGTGGATCGAACCTACACAGTGTAGATATCGGCCAATCTATGCTTTGTAGTGCAATATTAAAGCAATCTGCTAAGAGGATCATCCTGGCCTGAGAGACTGTTTGAAAACACCACTATCAGCCAGCTTAATGAAGCTTGCGTCTTAGAATGCTAACCAATCTCTCGTCATTCAAGTGTCTGACCATGTATTCGTTATTAGGCTCCTTTCCTATCAGTAAATATACCCATTTAGTCAACCCAGAAGCACGGAGTGTGCAGACCTCCTTGCATTGTGCAGCCTCTATCTACTTGGCAGATCGACAGAAACCCATTACTGCCCCATTTCTATGTATGGAATCCCTCCAAAAGAAGCTTTTTTATATTACAGCGGCATGGACACACGCAAATAGTGGTTACTACGCGATAACTACTCAACACAAATCCCCTACCTACGACAATCTAACCGCATTGCTGAACTACAACTAGACTGAACAAGCCCCCAGCTTAACTTCTACAATTCCTACGGAAGACATTCTGAGGAAAATCAAACCCCCTCGATTAATTCATCATACGTATACGTCGAGTTTTTTTTAGTGCCACATTCATTTGGAATATTGCCTTAACTGTGTGTACCTCCTATTTATTACACAGGCAGCTTCGGGCAACGATCCTTATGCCTCTATACACAGCAGCCAATGTTCAGTACACGCTAGCCCAGGATGACGCGACTTCCGTGACCACAATGGAAGGGATCGCTATTAGCGTTCTTGTGATTAATTTTATGTTTCTATTTTTTGTTGTAGATCTCGCCCATTTTTTGGTCAAACGCCTCACCCAGATTAGACAAAGGTTCGAACGGGCAAAAACGGCTATACTAACCAGTATACCCGATGGGCATGTGGATACTACACAACTTCTGGAAATTTCCATACCTGTGCATATGCCGCTTGCTGTCAAATATCCAGAAACCAGGGAGGTTATCCATCTAGAACAACGACCTTTCAAACCCTATAAGAAAACGGCTCCCCACCGTTCCAAGAGCCCTTCAACCGATCAACCCCTCCTTGCTACGGTGTTGAATGATGCGCCCACTCAAATGGTCCCCGGAGTAAAGACATTCTAAAAACTGAGCGTGAGCATAACCCTTTCGGTTTCTTCGTCATCTCATTCTTTACGACAACCCTTCTCTGCACGACTCCAGAAGATCCTTCAAGACATCAAGCAATTGCAAAGTGAAAGTGTAATGTACAATATGAAATGAGATACATGATGTGTACATAATTGTAAATATTCCTTTTTATTGTGCTCATTTCTATCTCATTCAACCCAACCGCTAATTCGATCTAACTCTTGGGAAAATGTGAATGAATGTTGTTAGACCTATGTAAAGTATGTAGTAAGTCACCATAAGCCAAATAGAATACCAATTTTTCTATTCTTGAAAGTACCAATTCGTACAACATAATTTTAAGCCTAGTTATGAATTCAGCACGCATTTTCTATATTATACCTTTTATTTGAATTAGTATCACGACAAAAAAATATAAAAACCAGAAAAAATACAATTTTTCTTTTGAATATCTCTCCAGTTAAGACTTTATATCTGTTATCCGTTTCCCTCCTTTTTGTTGAACAATAAGTTGTAGTAGTGATCGAGGAAGATTCACTCCAGTTTGTGGAGAATGACAGGAACATCAGGTCCTCCTGGTTTTAGTCAGTAGTAGTAACAACAAGTACCTCCTATGTACCTAATATATCACATGTACATGTGCAAATATTAATAACACGTGTCTTTATAACTTTGCAAAACGTATCCCGTTAGTATAGTTATAGTCAATAAGTTGTAATAAATACTAGAGGTATAAGCCAACAAAATGTTACTTCTTGTGTAAATACAAATACTTAGATACCACTGTTGTGATCATGCAGAAGCAGGAAAGCAATGCAATGAACTTGCATTGCGCTGAGTCAACTTGTCGTTCACTGCGCCATTCCATTCATCACGTTGGACAGATATTGCGAGTTTGTGCGTAGACAAACAACTTTTACTTCAACGAAACAACTTAGACTTTAGTTATTCATGTGGGACTGTCACATGAATGGGACCACTATTTTACTTTTTTTGTGTTGTGTTAACGTTAACGTAAGTATGTAAGCATACTCACCTAGCTTTACTCCTCCTTTAATTTCTATAATCTAAGCAACTCATTTTTGTATAAAAGGCGAATGTTTGTTAATAAAGTTATCTCTCTTGCTTGTACAACCTAGTGTTGGCTTGGCATATTCTTTTTGCTCTCTCTCCTGAGGCATATCAATATTATATCCTTAGTACGTCATACATCGAGTAACGGTACGTGTCCTATAACACGTGTATCAATAAATCTTAGTATACGATTGCAAGTTATTTAGTATAGTTCTAAGCAATATGTTTATATTGGTAGACCCCATGAATCCTGGTATCTTTTTACTATGTATTCCCAATAAGCTATGTTATAAATATATAAGTATATGCCTTAATACTGTAATAATACTCATTTATAATTAGGTACTAATTATGCATAGGATGTCTTACATAGATAAGTAGTAATTAATGTATCAATGTACGCTGCTGACGCGTTAGAAGTTCAAAGCTAGGGTAATTGAGGTCCGCACAGCAAGTGCGTTCATTGGTAAACATTTAGGTATCCTTCGTGTTTATCAAATACTGAATCCAGGTCTTATTACTTACATGAGCCTGACCAACTCAAAGGAATGAGTGTAACTTAGTAAATGAATGTAATCAATTAGTCTCCTTTGAATGTAATCAATTAGTCTTGTCATGCACATTGATGAAAACCTTTTAAATGATGAGTAAGGAAATTAGCGTTAGGTAGTTGTATGAATAAATAGAAGTAGGTATAGTGTAGTTAGATAGAATTAGGTAGAGTGTTATGTGCATGAATGATTTTCCAGTATCGTATCATTCGGATAATGTACTTTAGCAATTAAGCCCTTTTTCGTAAAACCTCGCATCCTTTTGCAAAGGTGCGTGATGTGCATTTTTCTTTGTTGTTAAAATAAGTGTAATCATTTTATTCCTTTTCACAATTATGCATTTTCTTTATGAATAAGATGTACAAAGTTCATTTCAAAGTAACCATTTTTATGCGCCACGAGAAGTTGGAGAGTATAAAAATACGCTCCCAACTTAATAAACTTATCAATTATGCCCTGAGACTTTAACAATTCGTTATAAGACTCATTTACAGCATACCAATATGAATGTAAACATTTAGGTACGAATGTTATGATGTGCTCACGTAGGCAAGGAGAAGCCAGGCAGTGAACTTTCATTGCACTGAACTAACTTGTCGTTGCGTCAGCATGTCATTCATTCGATGATTTAATCAATCACGCTGGACGGTTATGACTAATTTATGCGTATCCCAGTATTTTTTTTCTTTGTTAAAGAATCTAGTTCATATGGGACTGTTACATGAATTGACTCACTAGTTCCTTTTACAATATATGAAACTTTAGGTATACCTTGTTCATTTCATTTCCCCATTTGTTTTTGGTTATGAATGTTTTTGTGTAAAAGGAGGACGAAATCTTAATAACATCATCTCTTTGCCTGTACAACCTAGAGTTGTTAACAAGCTATTCATTCGCAGCATAACAATATTTTTGACTACCTTGTATAGTCTCATTTCGGCCTAGTAAGAATTGGTAGGCATGAATTTGCTACAGTAAATGTAGGCAACCTAGGAGAAAATTGTTACATCACGAAAGTTTTGCATGATAGCGGTATGAACTTGAAGATTACCTTGGAGCGTCTTATATGCTAGTGAACATTGCAAAACGTTGGTTAATGGTCCTATCCCATCTCCTACTACTCATGGAGATAATAATTTTAATTATCTCAAATTTTGTATGCTACACGAAAAAATTAAATGAAACAAATACTCCAATACCATGATAAATTAAAAGCTTGCACTAAATTTGTTTCCCATACAGCAATCCTCCATGCAGCACATCAATTAATAGCCGTAACCTCCCAATCCGACCACGACTATCCGTGCATGGACTATTCGTCGCTGGAAAAAGGGCCCACTGGACAAAGGGTACACTACCCAAAATTAGCTCACATAACCATCAAATTATGATAAGAGTATATATAGTTAGAATAATTAAACTTAAACTATATAACATTTCAACCAAATCTACCATTTTGAAATTTCAAGTTTTCCGTACCGGACTTATTTCGCTTTTTAAATAAGCATCAATAACCTTTAGAAACTAAAAGTTTACAACCTATCTGAGATTTTAGTACTTCACTTCTGATGCCATCGTTCTAGGATTGTTTAAAATTTGCTTGCTTGCTGTTTGTCAGAAAGAGAACTGAACCATAAGCACACAAAGCCAAATCATTCATCCAGAATTAAATTGTTAAGTTCTCAAACAAGCAAAACGATGGCTTCAGACAGTGTAAGAATAAGAATATATTTTCTTTTCAGATCTAGAGATAGAGAATATATAAATGGATTTCGTATGAATCCCATATGAATTATAAGGCGACGGTTATCTCAGCTAAAGCAACAGACGAGCAACTTATGAATCATGCAGTAAGACGTCTGATAGTGAAATAATTAATGTCTACAGTTAGGCGAGTACCAGAAAGGGTAGATTTGGTTGAAATGTTATATAGTTTAAGCTTAAATATACTAAATATATATACTCGTATCATAATTTGATGGTTATGTGAGCTAATTTTGGGTAGTGTACCCTTTGTCCAGTGGGCCCTTTTTCCAGTGTCTCCTTTGTCCAGGGACGAATAGTCCATGGACGGTTAGTCGTGGTCGGATTGGATACGACTCTTAATAGCACCCATTATATACTAAGTCTAACAGATAGCTAAAATACTAACTTCAATAATTACAGTAGAGATTTTCACATTTTTTTCAGTCAAAGTTTCCAAGGGAGGTCCAGGGAGTCCCAAAACTTCATCCGTGGAACAAACGGTTCATCAATCATCCGTGCGCCATTTTTTATCGTAGAGTTATCAAAATGCATGTATCTTAAGGTAGCATTGGGATTAGCAGGGGCCCATAAGGTTCCACCAGCAGTAAGGGTTGATCTAATAACAATCACAACATGACATAAGTTGAAGATAGTCACATAGTTGTAGAGGAGAGGCAATGCGACCACGGCTAACTGTCCCCAGACTATTGATCCCTGGACAAAGGGCACCCTGGACAAAGGGCACCCTGGAAAAAGCGCACACTTCATAACATTAGCTCACATTTAACAACTCCAATGATTTTATAAAAAATAATAATTCATAATGTTTTAATTTAACATGTAAGTCAAAATCAAATTATAATAAGACTCTTATTAGTTCTTTACGGTATATAGTTAGGAATAATAATATTAATTATACTAAATTAAGTATTTCGCTTAAGCTTTACAATAATATTTTTTAAAGTAAATTCTATTATTTCTGACACTTAGATCGACCTCGCCAAACTGTTGTCATTATTTGTGTTGGCTGGTCAGCAATATTGTGTTAATTATCTGATGTTTTATTACAGAATTGTTTAAAATGAACTGTCTTGCTGTTTGTCAGAAAGTGAACCGATAAGCGCATCAAGTCATTTCATTCTTTCAGGAATAAGTTATTTTCTCAAATAAACTGATCGATGACTTCAGGCAGTGTAAAAATATGTATTCTTTTCTGATACGGGCAATTGAAATATGTAAATTATGCTTATGAATTATAATAATTATAATTGGCTTAAGAAGCGAAGCTTACCCAAATACTCATGATTTCATTTGGGTAAGACAGCGGAGGTTATCTCAGCTAAAGCAACAGGCAATGCACATTCATATAAACATTAAAAGTTATTTTTTATAAAATCATTGCGGTTGTTAAATGTGAGCTAATGTTATGTAGTGTGCGCTTTTTCCAGGGTGTCCTTTGTCCAGGGTGCTCTTTGGACGGTGTTCCCTTTGTGCAGCGATCAATAGTCTGGGGACAGTTAGCCGTGGTCGGATGAGGGGGATACGTGTAGAGGAACATTGGAAACTTCGAGTTTGTGAGTATTTTTTGTATTCTTCTTACTCGTCGTATGCAAAATGTATCCAAGTTTTAATCAATAGTCTGGACAGTTCATAGTCGGGATCACCGACGTCAATATACACCATGGGGAAATTGTAAAGCAGAACGAGCTCATCTCCATGGCAGGTGCCTATCAATATAAAAACGTAAAATAGATAACAATAACATTCAATTAAACAATTCAAACCATAAGGTATCAATTTGAAATTAGCGTACCTAGTTGAGGTGGAGTGTAATCAAACAGTAATTTGTGCCACCATTCCCACACTACCTTGAAGGCAATTTGGAAGTGGATCGGAGTGCTCGGGGTTAAATCATAAAAGAAAGTCAGTCCACGTTCCAACTGATGACTAAAATAATACAGGTAGACGGGAGAATGCTGTGCTTGGATGCGTACTGTCTCCCTCTGGGAGTGAATGTACCATCTATCCGAGAAGATGTCAGTAAAGTTGGCAAACTTTTCTGAGAAATTATGGTGACTGTTTCCTAAATAAAAATCCTTGATTCTGGAAGTGACACTGGTTAATGTCCTATGGTATGAGAAGAATGTTGGTGAGAGATCATCCCAGTTTTTAACGACTTGGTTAGCTAGCGTAGAGTTGAAGTACATTCCTAGAAAAGGACAAATTAGGTTTTTAATTAGAGGGAAATATTCTGCTTCACTAATTAAATTGGGTGTATATGAATATCAAATATTGATAAATTCTAACTTGCTGTGGCGAGTAGACCTTCATGTGAGTTAACCCCCGTTAAAACTGGCACTCGATGAGCCATTCCAGCTCGGAGAATATCATATGGGTGTTGGGATAAAAACTGTTCGGTGTTTCTTATTCCATTTTTGGTAACTTCAATAGAGGGTGCGAATATTTTAAGTGGATTCATGATTGGCGACTAGAAAATAATTTTAAAATATTCATAAAAATTTATCAAGATCCTTAATCCTTATGCAGATTCAAAAGGTCTAAGTATACCTTACCGCTAGTGCATCTGTATGAGAACTGACTATATCTCCAGCCGTGGCTGCTTTCAAGCATTCAACCATGCTACTAGTATTTTCTGTGGGACAGCCAACGGTCTCCGCCAAGAGAAGCGCCTGTTCCTTCGGTTGATTTACCAAAGACCATGGCTTTATAGCGGTGCCACTTGACATGATTGCCTTCTTAAATAGTCCTTTAGACATTGGAGACAATAAATGAAAATGTACTGCCGCTGCCCCTGCACTTTCCCCCCAAATAATAACATTTTCGGGGTCCCCACCAAAGTTCCTTATTTCTTCTTGGATAAACTGTAAGGCAAGAACTTGGTCTTTCATTCCCATATTACCAGACACTGTTCCATCCCCAGTGTTGAGGAAGCCTATGGAATTTAGTCTGTAATTGATGGTTACAACAACAATATTTTCTTGCATTAGGTAATATGGCCCCATGTAGTTCGACCCCCCTGATAAAAATCAACATAAACATGCATGCTTCACAAATTATGAACGGAACATTTGAAGTCATCCAATTAAATTTGCAATTTTATAACTCGCTAACCTGCCATGAAGTAGCCACCGTGGACATATAAAAATACAGGTAGTAGCTTCTTTTCCTCCCATTGCTCATTCTCGGAAAACTGAAGAAAGGAGGAAATTTGTAATTTAAATAACATCAGGACTATACATCACCAAATGTTTTATGAACTCTCTTTGAATTACCTTACCTTGGGACAAAACACGTTTAAAAATAGACAGTCTTCATCTCCTTCAATCTCCAAACTGATGGAATTCACATGGATGCACATGGAGCCATACCTCTTTGACTTCCGGACCCCTTCCCATTTCTCTGCTGGTAATGGAGGCTGTAAATATATATGTAAAATGAGTGAACATTTAAAATAAATCCCAATCTGCCTAACATAAAAGCTCCCAATTTGGGACCATATTTTCTTAGACAGATTTCCAGCCTACCTCAAATCTAAGATCCCCAACAGGTGCTTTTCCATATGGAATGCCAAGAAACTGGAAAAATTCTCTGCCCTCCCTACTCCGAGAGACAAATCCCACCAACTTTCCCTTTGAGATCGAGACAACGGGGGTGTCCTCTCTATCCACGTATTTGAATACTATATAACCTAGCAATGCGACAAGTGAGCCTAAAACTAGCTTTTTCTTGTCTCCCATAATTAACAACTTACGGATTTCTATTTACAGTACACATCTCTTCCACTCTCTACGCCAGAATATTTTACATTCTGATTTAGACCAAATATTTACAGGGAAACAAATTTATCAAAATTTAGAAGACATCATTGAATTCCTCAATGATCACCACATCAACAAGTACCAATTGTATCTATCCTATTTCGAATTTCCCATGTGCTCTCATGCCTAATTATCGAGCTGTGTTGTTACTTTGAATTCAGCTCATTGTACATATTGTGGTTTGTACTCGTTACCGAAAGGCCAAAATCTCCACATACGTCTTAAGACGTCACTAGCGTGACACTGTTCGTCTTCATCATCCAAAGCAAACTTTTTACATGGTGGATGCTTTTTAATTTAACATTCATTTCAAGTAAGTGAGCAAGCGACCGGTTTCTTTTAAGAGGGGAATCCTGAAAAAACACAAGCGGATACAAAACATCCTCCTCATCATCATTTCTACAAATTTTCCCAAGTAAGTAAGTATCTTCTTCACTTGACTTATAATATTAATACTGATGAATATGTCCTCGGAACTGGAGACTCGCTAAAAAACAACCATATAGGTATGGTAGGTATAGGTACCTGCTTAATCCACTCAACTCGTGTAATGACGATATGATGATGAGGCAGTGTGGTACCTGTGGTGCTGTCGAAGCTTGCGCAAGATTTTACATCGAATACTTATTTAGGCTGAGTTGGCGATGTGAACCAAAGAGCAAAGATCGTCAAACCGGTTTTTAATGCTGTTTCAGATGCTTTAGTTTAATGTTGCGTCACATTATATTAAATGAATTGCTCCCATAAAAGTGGAAAATTGTCGTTGGGCAATTATGAGCCAGTCAACTGCAATAAGTATCAAATAGTTGTTCACATGCAAAGGGTTAATCGGGGTTCAATGCTCAAACCTAACCGGAGATCTGTTGATTCCTTCAGTTTTGGTCCCAAAAAGCTGACATGAAACTTTTATGAAGCAGTTTCAGTTAATGAATTGGGTTTTACATGAAAATGATAACAAATTTGACGAGAGAATCAAAAAAATGCACTTGAGTTTTTTTACAAAAATTTTCCACAAATATTTCGTATTTCATGCATCACTTACTTCCCTACATAGTCCAAAGTCGAATGAACATGGCTCGGAAACCACAAAACCACGTAGAAAAGCTGCCCCATTTATTTTAATCAGAGCGTTTAGCCAGCATGCCCAAATATGCAATTGAAAATGATAGAAAAATAAACCTCCATCTCAAATAATTTTGTATAAAAACTTCGTTCTGAACCTGTCCCGTTTATTTCCGGATTACATTCATTTCCACATCTCACCACAATAGCTGAGACCTTGACGTTTTCATCTTTCATCGTGTTTTCTTTCTTACAGACTATTGTATTAAATAATAATTTTTTGTTACATCATAATAACAGTAATAATTGACATTCTCGCCAGTTATCATATCTCCTCCTTCATAATTTTTTTATAGTTCCATGTACTTATGGAAGCAGTATTATCATTAATATTTAATTAGTTTTTTTTCACACAATTCATATCAACGTATCAATAACCTTACAATTTAAACCATACATATACTTCACTTTTACATAAGTTAGACCATCAATCAGTTATATATACATATTTTTTTTCTAAAAACGTAACAGTATAGACATTCACAGATTTTCGTCATGCTCCATGCTGCTATACACAAATGTCCTTAAAATATGATTTTTTTATATTTTTTGAAATTTTCTCCACTTTTTCCTTATCATGTTTTTTTGTAACTTTCTCTCCATCCTGGTTTTTTTCCTTATTCCTTTTAAAAATCTCTAGAAAAACGATAAACAAAAGACTCCGCTAATAAACGTTATGAATCGAATAAAAACAACACTAAAAAAAAGGACCCACCATATATAATTGTGATGCAACATGAAGTGTAGTTAACTATCTGACTAAAAAATAAATTAGAATATGTCTACTCAACGTCTACTCTACCTTAGAACAGTGGCCCAACATGAAACTAGTTAACATTCTTAACTTTAACGAAAACACATTTCTAGCTCGCTCACTATATAGCTATGCTAGTTCTGAAACTAACGATATTACAGAACCAAAAAAAACTCATCTAGCTCTTTACCATTGTTTTCATCAAACTCCTTAATCATATAATTATTCCTTTAAAATTTACACAGATGTACACACATGGTTTGCTGTTTCCTTCCCTACAAATTTATAATATAAAATACTCACGCAATCAACATTGAGTAGGTTTACCTTAGACTTAAATGCTAAAAAATCATAACTTATATTCATTCATCGTCTTGTTGTCAAATATCAGTTCAGGTAAAACGTTAAGAACCTGATATACAGTTAGAGTTACATATACTTGGCTTATGTTTTTTTCCATTGATTTTTTCCCTTATCATACCTAAAGTTTTGCTTCATTCTTGTGGAGCGGTGAAAAATTATTTTGTATATTTCTTTGAGATTATTAATCTGTTAGTTTTATTACTTAGTAAAATGATCATGTGCTACCAACAAAAAAAACAAACGTAAACTGAAACAAACAGCATGAACAACCTCAAAAAAAATCAATCAAAGGGACTCAGAGTATTATTTCAATTGGGATAAGCACACCATTAAAAAACCATATACTGGTCACATTCAATCCATCATTGTTCAAATAGTTTTTTTTTCTTTTGCAAAAAGTGAGTTTCAGTCATTTCTCTGAATTGTAAAATTATATCTTAAAATACCAGTTTTATATACTTTATTCAACAGTTATAAAATTATACGGAGCAGGATCCTTTTCTGTTCATTTATTTAGTTCTCAAAGTTATATATAACTACTACGGAGCAAACACAAATCATAATTATAAAGGATATAAATTATAAACAGTGAAAATAAGTTCGTTCATCCACTAGCCATGTCACACCTATCTATAGTCTTCTATTCAAATTACGCATGCGCCTCCATCTAAACTCCCCTTTTGATCATTTACTGA
Organism: Lepidocyrtus paradoxus; assembly: GCA_034696885.1. Taxonomy (NCBI): domain Eukaryota; kingdom Metazoa; phylum Arthropoda; class Collembola; order Entomobryomorpha; family Entomobryidae; genus Lepidocyrtus; species Lepidocyrtus paradoxus. The sequence continues at coordinate 57,322 of JAQGAH010000159.1, read as the reverse complement.
GCGACTTGAAATATGTAGGAAACATAAATAAAAAATATCTTTTTAATTCTTCTAAACTCGTCGTTGTTTTTCTGCTGCCGCCAGTCCATTCTAAACATTGGGATGGCTCCCATCCCAATTTTAAAAGTGGCACTGAGAGTAGTGATTTAAACTATATAATTAGATATTTTTTTTTCTCCAAAAATTAATAACCTGAAACTCAATTTTTTTGGAAAGGAAAACGCTCAAATAATCATGTTCTTTTTGCAAAGGTCAGGATTGTTATTTAGCCTACGGTTAAAAACAACTTTATATCCTATATGCTAACGCTACCACTGTTGACCAACCATCCTAGGAATTTTGTTCTCTGCTAAAAAGTGTACCAATAATAATAAAAGCTATGTCCCTATGGTTCTATTATGTACAGTTATAAACTTGCTTATTCCGCTATTTATTAATCTTTCACAGTATCATGTTACCATCTAGTTCCTTTTTTATATATATAATATATGAATGTACACAATTTTATACTCTTTAGCAACTAAGTTACATTTGCTTTCATTTAACAAAAAAAATTGTTTTGTCTCATTTCCTTTGTAAAACTGGATTATCTCTTTTTCCGAAGAACAACCACACAACCGGAAGCTCTTCACAAAAAATCCCATAATGTCTTTCGAATATGCGCCGAAGCAGCAGGTTCATGTTTTTCTAAGATTATATTTTTTTACTCTTTTTACAAATAGATTAGATCCCTTTTTTATGCCCGGACCCTCAAGCAATATTACTTTACAATTGTATTTCAAATTTCGTGCCTACTTTTTTTCTTCTCATATCCACCAATTATAAATCAATTGTTTGATTTATCATCCAAAAGGTTTGAATTAAAAAGGGTAGCAACCAGGTTTGCTACAAGGTTTTTTTTTTAGTCTCATCAACTTGGCAAATCCAAATTCTGTTATTCCCTTTCAGTAAAAAACTTACTAATTTGTTTTTTTTTTGTTGATTGATTGATTACTTTACAATTCTTAGCTCGCTTTTCCCATCATCTAGCTCACTCTCAGTAATCTAGTTAATCAGCAACCGTTCTTTATCAACACTCAACAGAAATATCTCGATATCTTATGTGGACAATTGAGAACTCTTAAGGATTTCCAAGGTATTATAGTTACAGAAAATGAACCTGAACCTACTACAATGAGATTAACTATACACTGCGTGGTGAACTTATACAAACCTTAGCGTTAAAATTCAAATTATTCAAAATGAATGACTGGAATATCAGTTTAACAAGGAAGACATTCGACATTCTACTCCACCCTGGAGAAACAAACTCAATCCAGAACTCTAGATGCACAAGTGTTAAAGAGAATTCGGGATTCAATTTTACAAATATTTTGTTCCAAATGAAGAGGCCCGAATACATTGGTCCCATATGAAAATACTTCTTTTTTTAAACGAATTCATTACAAACAGCCCAGTTTAGAATTTAGTGAAAAATTTTCATAAACAAAAATGTTCCATTTGGGATTGGAAAACTGCTGAAAAGTTAACTCTGGCATATCTTGAACTTTCATACCGACCAATGTTCTGAACTCCTCGTTTGAACTGTTCATTTGCTAAAAATGAAAAATATTTGTCTCGAAACTAAAAAGACGTTTCGTTTACTCTGGGGCAACATGTAGCAATGTCAGTAATGCTCCTTGTAAGCCTCCATATTTTGAAAATGTCGTCCTTGCGCTCAAAAAAACTACCAACCAACCAATGACCCTGACACAACTTTTATTTAACAAGGGTATCCTCATCCTCTGCCCTGCCATTTATGTACAACCATACCTTTCTTACTTACATCCGCACATATTTCCTGTTACAGCTAATTATTATATTTAGTTTTTTTTACTCCATTGTTTTCACCTAATGTATAGTAGAAAATTGGATTGACGGGTTTCAATCAATGAAATCCATTGTTGATGTTGTTAATTGGCTAATTTGGTAGTTTCTTTCGGATTAATTTCTTCCCTCATTTTTTACACCTGAAATTGCTGCATGGGATATGCAGCAGCGGCCATAGCCGCGGTTGGTTGTTGAATAGCTGCAGCTGCTGCTACCGCGGCGTTCTGCGCTGCTGCATTTTGTGTCATTTGTTGCGTAGCAGCAGCGGCTGCTGCTACTCCGCCAGCTTGGCCCCAGGTGGTCATCCCTTGCATAGCTCCAACATTTCTAAATAAATAGTATACAATTGTTAGTCATAATCCTCATTAAGGTTTTGGAATCAAAAATAATATGTAAGTTATTCAGGGGGACATGAAAATGGTTACCCCATGTAACCCTGCTGCTGATACCCAAAATTTCCATATGAATATCCCTGCATCCCTTGGAGAAACTGATTCTGCATCTGCGCTGTAGCGGTAGCAGGGTAGCCCTGAGGATACCAGTAACCCATTTGTTGGCCATAATAAGGATATCCTTGTGTGCCGGCAACGGATCCGTAGCCATATTGCTGTTGTTGCTGTGGATTGAGGAAATGTTCAAAATTTTAAAATCCAAACGCATCGATACTTTATAAAATGTTCACGTCATTGCTATATTTTTTTTGGCTTACTGTGGATACTTGGCTTGATACATTGGCAGGGTCTCCAGCTTCCTTACCCCACGAGCATTTCACTGTTTGACCGTTAATTTCCGTGTTATGTACAGCCACAATGGCATGAGTTGCTGACTCCTTTGTTGCAAACCTGGAATTATTTTTAAAAAATCTTGAATGATAAAGCACTTAAAAAACATACCAAATTCCTTCAACAAATCCCTACAAAAACGTCTTCCTTACCTTATGAAAGCATATCCTTTGTCTTTGAACACTCGGACTTCCTGGATCTGGCCGAAGGGTGAGAACGTTTTCTGCATCAACTCTTCGGATAGCCCATTTGTAATACCACCACAGTATACAGTACAATTCGTTGGACTTGACTGGTTATAAACCTCATCAAATGTCAATTGCTTACTGTTCCCTGCAGCTATAAAGAAAAGAGAAAAATCGTCATTATAAAACGCATCAATTACAAAAAAAATATTGCGCCATCAAACCCTTCACCAACCCTTCTGAAACCTTTTCATCTCCATATTAAGTATACACCGTCTTTGAATACAGCAAAGAAAGAAAGCAAAAGAACTGAGAGAAGAACAACTCCCATCCAATGTTTCACATTCTTCCAAAACATCTTACTTCTTTTCTTTTTTTTTTTACATATTTTGAGCATCAAAGGATGAACAATCCAGCCGCTCCAAACCCTTCTCACTCACTTCTCGAGAACAGGAAAAATATAGTTTCCTTCGTTTCCGTATGACTGCTTCCACATTTTTTATTCCCCGCTAAATGAACTCTTTGCATAACCATATCGTGAAAGAAGTTGACAGGTTCATTGGAGCTCTATGTTAAATATGGAAATGGTTGACTTTGTTTCCTCGACGGGTTTGCTCTCTACAATGCAATGCTTAACATGCCTACTTCCTTCGTAATAACGGGACTAGTCCAATATCATCGTTATTATTATTACGATTATGATTATAACTCCAGTCAACTACAACGAGCAGTAAAAACTAAATATATTCCCGCTATCTTACCAACACCACCCGAACCATTTCTCTCTATAATATTATCATATTATTAAGTATTATGCGATATTTATTTATACAGAAAGACATTACGCCACCACCACCACCAGAGCTCCAGGTACGATATCCTTTCCTGCTTTCCTGCTTCCCTTTCCCCACCTGGAATGCCTAAGCTCCCAAGGAGGAATTTATATTGTGGGACTGGATGGTGATACTGTGGGAGCTTTTCTCCTACTTATACCACCTCCCAAACAAAGTCACGGAGAGTCCAACCCCTTCAGTTCCCCCACCTTCAGCACCTTCTCCCCTTCCTCAAAAAAAGATTTTGTAAACAGGATGGAGTTTCTTAAGCACTAAGACACTTATATATGACTCCATTATCATTTCATTTTCATAAGTATATCCTCCCAAGGAAGTAAGAAACCCGATCATAAATTCAACTTAAGTGCTCACAAACACAACAACAGCAAGAACAGCATAAAGTAAAACAAAATATATTTATTTCAATCGCGATAACAGACACACTCTCTCTCCTCTCCTCTGCAAGAGGAATGTTTAATCTAACTGTGTGCTCTCGAGAAGAGAAAGTGGAGAGGGCATTATGCAAATACGCAAATCGATTCTAAGCCCAGTCCACTTAACATAGATCAACAGCAATCCTCCACTTGACCAGAAGCTCTCGAAAGGGAGAAAACAATTAAAATTTATTTTATATTGAATTTGCGTGTCCAACTGGGAAATGGTGGGTAAATGAGCTTCAGCTCGAATGAGCAAACATGTGTAGGTGTAAATCCAACCAACAAAAAAAATCAAAAACCCTGTTACGATAATACACTGCTACGATAACACAGCTCCTTTTACTAGACTCCATATATTCCTCTCTCTGAAGAATTGGATTACCCCGTCAATAAAAATATAGTTGAAAGGATTGTAGAGTTGTGTGAGCACAGGAAACAGAATGCCTAGAGAAATTCTTCACCTTAAGCTTTTCCTCTTTCTTGAGAAGCAACAAGAGAAACAAATAATAAGATCACGCAATACCCTAGTCAAACAATACACAAGAATCCATGGATAAGGTTGCTTCCCTACCTGAATCCCTACAAAAAAAACTTGAAACATGACACGGTTATTTGCTCTCCCTCACTGATTTATCATCACCATCACCAAACATTCTCCTCATAGTTCATTGTGATACACATGCTTTTCATAATATAACCACTTAGATTACTTATAAAAAATATCCACATCGAATATAATAACTTCATCGATTTATTCAACAGAGTGAGAGAGAGAGAGAGTATAAGCCACGCTCATGTGATTTGATTACTTTCTGCATACTCCTGACCCGGCCACTCTACTCATTCTCTTCGAGACGATATCATAATATGCATAGAATATAACAAAAAATCGGCCTCAGCTAATGGTGCTAGCACACCTACAAGGGAAAATCGACTGATTAAGCCAACTGATAAGGAGGGAAAGGGTAGAGTTCCATTCCACGAAGGAAACTAAAATCTAGTGAATAAATGCAACTGGAGGAGGAGGTGGTGGTGGTAGTTTTGGTGTTGTGCATGCACAAACAAATAAATTTACATTTACTCTTGCTTTCCTTTCAGCGATTTTTTTATGGCGAAATCACATTCTTCAGAATTGTGCATGAGAGAGTGTGCAAAGACGATACATGCAAGAAAGTTAATGAACCGAGGAGAAATCAACAACGCTCCCCCCTAAATTATTATTGCCTTGTGAAAAACCGCAATTGGCGAACTTTACAGTGTCTTTTTCTTCCTTCCTCCCTTTCCCTCTTGTTCGAGTTTATGCTCAATCGACAAGACTCCAGTCTTTCCAACCGATATACACTTTCTTCATGGCTCCCACCCGCTTCCCTAACAATGAAATTCCTTGAAAAGTAAACAAATCCTTGGTATTTCTGCTGCAGTGCCTTTCTCTTCCTCTTGCTGATTTCAAGCTTGACATAAGTCTATTACATTTTAGCCATATTTTCCCCTCCCAGTCACCCACGCTATTATATCATCACATCCTACATATATGCTTTCCTGTAGCGCGGCGTATCGTTCCTTCGCCCCTAAACTGCATCAATATTCCAATTGGCTTTCACGATACGCTCTCAACATTTTTCTCCTTCCTCGGCAAACATTCGCATCAATAAAAATGGAATAGCGAAAATGTGAGGACAGCAGCAGTGCCATCGTTGGCACCATTCACACCTCCCTTTGCCTTTCCCTTTCTTGGCCCCATCATCACCCGACAAGATTGGATGTTTATGTTATAATCTTAGCAATAAGATACAAAATATGGTATCACTTCAAGTGGAGTCGTCTTCTCCGACCCGACCTCATGTGAAATAATCGTAATCTTATTACAAGAGCAGTTGTACATTATATTTCCCCTCCACTCCTTCCACTGTTTTATCCCACTATTAAATTGCAAATGGAGAAACAGATGGTGTTCCAACTTCTTGGGAATATGTATGCAAGCCACTTGACTCTATCAGGCCCTGTTTCGCTCTGGCCTCGATATGAGGGAGAAAACGAGTGGGATACGTGAGCAAGTGGAGATAACAACTTTAAGATAAATTGAATGTTGGATACAATTTGTGACATTTTTTTAAACGCTTAGAAGGAAATAAGCAAGCCAAGGGGAAATACGTAATTTGAAATGGAAACAATTGTGCAGCTCCTTCCACATTATCAATAGATTCCCATTCAATCTAATATAAAATGACACTCGAGAGTACAAAGCGATATCAACTTTTCACTCTAGCATAACTACATACCTAACGAGCATCCAGATAATCTTCCAGCGTACTGATGCGATACGATGCAGTAGTCCCACAAAAATTTGCTCTCGTTTCAATCTGAAAGAGATAGGGGAGGAGGAACGAATTACCCTCCCCCTCTCTTTCTCTCCTCATTACGCTAGAAAGCAAGTTAAACTCTCTTCTTTTCTGCAGCGTACACTGTTCCAATGTGGAATACAAAAGGGGGGACTCTCACGCTCTCTGATTGTCACGATAAGGATCATACATATAGGGAAAGGAAGCTGATGCAGAATAAAAAGAAACTTTTCCATTTGATTTCCTCCTACAATAAATAAAAACAACAGCCGTTTCCCTTCTCCACATCGATTTAAGCAATGGCAAAGATGAAGTGCAATGAACGAGTAAGCCATCTCCACAACTTCCCTGGCATCAACAGTTCCTCCAATCGAAAGGGACAAGTGAGGAGGATCTATGAAAACAATACTGGCAAAAATGAGGATCCAGACTGAAACTGCAGAAAAGGCTGTCGAAAAATATATTATGTACGATGCATCCTTTTCGGCTCCACCGCACTACCAGCAACACTCCCCAGCACAATACGAGGGAAAAAACGGGAGTAAAAGTAAGTAAGCTGACAAGGATGATGATGATGCTCGTAAAAACAGCAATGCAGCAATTCTTAAAGTGATGCTTGCTCATCGTCAACATCATCATCATCCTATCATAACATTACAGCCAAGCTTCTTCCCTTTCTACCTCCTTCAAACTATACTCCCACCCATCATCTACCACCACCACTGGCAGCATCATCCCCAGCCTGGAAAATGTAATTGTTGTATGGAATACCTATAAATATTTGATACTGATGTTGATATGGTATGATGTACTGCTGTTGTTCAACGGAATTTTCCATGTACATAGCTTTAGAGTCCTTTTCTTATCTCCACATTTTTTCATCCCTTTAAAATTATTTTCCTATTTTATTTATTCAATATGTTCGTCATGGGAGTGAGATAAATTGTAATTCGATCTAACGTGTAAGTAAGCTTAGGATTCAGTGGTCGTTCCGCTTCCCTCATGATAAGTTTTAAAGTCGATTGAAGCGAGAATCGGTTGCGGTATCGAGGAAAGGGAAAGTTGCACGTATTGATCTCGATCACCCCACAAATTCGCAAAGTTCTCAAAGACTGAGTGTATATAATGGAGTGTGATAATTCCCGTGGACTATTTTTAGCCACTTACGAGGGATGGCCTTCTGTCCAGTTTCACGGATCTGGAGGATAACTTCAGGAGATAATTACAACTTTATGTAACTTAGTCTAATCTGCCTCAATGGGAAGTTTTATAAATGTCAGAATATAAGCTTATTTTTTTAAATTTCAACTGCCATTTTTTTTTTAAATTGAGTTTGATTTAACATGGGAAACTGACAGTTAAACCCTTCAAAAAGTTAAAAAATTCAAATTTGTTTTACGAAATGTCATTTTTTATTGAACTGAGAGTTTAGAACTATTTCCTATCATAATATAAGTTTGCCTGTTATCATTTTGATCAGTTTTTAGTTTTGAAGGTTAAAAATTTTCGGAAAATTAATAAATAAATTTAGTCTTAATGACATAATAGTTCACCACAGAGACAAGTAATTGGGGTGTTAAACTAGTTACGTACAGCTAATTATTTCCAAGTTATCAATCAGATCGGCTGAAAAGGGCAGAAAGGCTTCCCTCGTTAGGTAGATGGTATGGGTAAACTGATGGCATATAAAATAGAAACGCGACCAAATTTTATTACAACTTACCTTCATTTTTTGGTGGAGGAGGTTTCCTAGTTGCCCAGTTGGTTCGGATACTACGATTTCCTAGCCATTGACCATTCATTGCTGCTATGGCGGCCTCAGCCTCCTGCACATTTCAAGTAAGGAGAAAAAGAAAGAAAAAAAATTTGCAAAAGACATACTGATTATTCCCCACAGCAAGGTGATACCTGAGCACATGATTTCAGCACCATTTTTTTGTTGACCAGACCTAAATAAACGCTACTATTTATATAGAAAGATAGAAAGAGAATAGTGAGAGAGAGAAAGTAATAATAATGTATAAAGACTGGAAGAATGAAAGTGAGAGATGAAAAGATAGAGTTGATACATAAACTAGTACAAACTTGTATTTTTAGAAAGAAATGCTTACGAGTACAGAGTGAATAATAGAGATTTGGAGAAATGTATAGAAAAAGGTAGAGAGAGTAGTGGAGTAAGATTAGAAAGAAAGTAACTGAAACGTCCTCCATAATAAAGTAGATTAGAGAAAAGAGGGGAATTTTTTTAAGTACAAACATGAAACTTACCGATTTTTTGACAAAAGAAACGAATCCATATCCCTTGGATTTAAGGGTTTGTGGATCTCTAACCACCCGACAGTCTCTGCAATAAATCAATGCAAAAAACACAGAATAAATAATAAAGAACCCAACAAAAACAACGAAAACTGTGCAAAAAACTTAATTTCCAGACTAACACACACACCTTACCATTTCCCCTGTCTATAAAACAGCAATGATAATAAATACTCGCAGAAGTACCAAATAAACTGAACGGAAAGCAGAGAGGAAGGTCGACACAAAATGATAAAATGCATAGCAGTAAAGATCCCTAGCACAAGAGTGGAATAAGGGCAAAGTGCATTAAAACAAAATGCTCTTCATGTTCACCTCTAACAAATATCTCAATTCAATTCACTTTGAACTTCCAGCACACCTACTTATGCACTTATTTGGAGTAGGAGTAGCTCCAGCCAAATGGGAAACGACGAGCAGGATAACCACCACCTTCACCACGATTTCTACTTCAATTTATTTATTACCTCTCCCCCAAAGTTACGCCATATGATGATGATAATAGCTGGAGCGACGATGGTTCCATTTTATACAACAGCTTACAACCATTACATGATCATCATCATCATCATCATCATGGGCTCTCTTACAAGATTGAAAAAAATGGTCAGTGTGGAAACAGTCTCAGTGTACTCCAAAAACATGCAGCTCCTCAACCAGCAACCAACACCCAAGCCGTCAAAGAGCTACTCCAGTGATGGAAATCCTAATGGTTTTCTTTTTTTATTATTGGGAACCCGTTTTTTCTCTTCTTTTCCCGTTTTCCCCTCAAGTGAAAGCAGGGAAGCCTAGCATAAAGTGCGTTGAAAACGGGAGACGCGGCCAGGGAGCGAGTTACTCAAACATGGCGAAACATCTAAAACAATCTCATTCCCTTCGATTTCCATCAACATAAAAAACAAATCAAGAAAAGATTGCATTCAGCAAGGACAGAGGAGAGAGTGCGACTGCGAGAAAAAGAAAACAGTGAAATGGACGAGAGGAAAGCGACAAGAGTTTTAATGTCACCAAGTAGGACGACTAAGGGAAACGACAGGTAACACTTAATATCTTAATATATCCAAACTCCCTCTTAACAACAACCACCCCAACAAAAGTTACTTAAGTATTTACTACGCTCTTCCACGCACGCAAGCCACAGCCACTGCATTAACAAAGACCGACAACTAGACATTGGATGCTCTGCAGTCAAAAGGGAGAAAGCTTCTAGAACAACACTGACCAAATAAGCAAGTAATTAAAGGGGGAAAATCAAAGAGGGGACGATGAGAAATCTTCAACCTTTTCCTTCTGGCTATATGATCCCAGCCAACAATACTAATTTTTTACCTGTTAGATTTTTTTTCGCTTCCCCTTCCCTTCTCAGAAGGAGGAAATAATAGGTACTACAAAAATAGTTGCACAGCCATAACGAATTAAATATTCACAAGTTTGAGAGAAATTATTACACTATAAAGGGGAGAAGGGGATGAAGTAACAAACCTCAATGTTACCAGCACTAACGTTGATAACTATGGAAGGAATTTCTTTTGAGCTTATAACTCCTCTGGAATTCAACTTTGATAAAGGAACGCACCCCATAACCGGGGGAAGCTAGCTGGATTCAGCTTGGGAACCATCACAGAGAAAAAAGCTTTTATGCTCCTACCAGCATAAACACTAGTTGAAACTGGATATCTCCAACTTTCTACTTATTTTATTACAATGAGAGAGCAACTCTGGTGCAAAATCATCATCAGCATCAACAACAACATTTTTTTTCCTTCTTGGAAACATCCACGACTGTACAAATATTTCGTGTGGGAGATGAAACGAGAAAGGAATAAAAAAGGAACAGAGGGAAACACAGCCATATACAGAGGCAAGTATCATTTGAGTAGTAAAAAGTGTATGCGTTCCCCAGTTTTGACAAAGCAGAACAGTGAATATGAAAATGTATGCGGAAATACCGGAATAAATAATGGCTCTGGTGTATTATAAAGTGAGACTGTAGCGAGTTCATGCTCCCTTTTTATGAACAAGAAACCGGATGGATGAATGCCTCTTCCCTCTCATTTCCACTGAGAGAAAAAAAAAATATTTTTTTAAAGCTTTGAAACCCCATTGAGCAAAAAGGAACGGAGGGAGGAAGGAGAAAATCTTAAATTACATAGAACAATGAAACCTCCACTCTCACATCTCATTTCTATCGTCAAAAAAATTCGCTACCCTGGTTCCCCTCAATGGTACCAGTGCCCAGTCACTCTGGTGAAATGTAAGGAACTTTCCATATTTAAGGTATAGATGCCTACACATGCATCCTGTCCCATTCAAAATGCTTTTTTTTTCCTTCTGAGAATTTTCGCTTTTAACTTTTCCCTGCTAATTAATCTCAGAGATAAGCGGAAAGGATATAGAAAGCGCTAGTCATAAAGAGCATTAACACACAAAACAACGAAACAATGCTTAGTTTAACTTCCGCCAAAGAGCATTGGAGCACTCACCACTTGTTTTTCCTAACCTTTTTTTCCTCTAAATATCAGCGCACATAAAAGGGAAAATCATCAAAGGTAAACGAAAACATTTTAGGGAAATAAAAGGACGGGATGGATATTCAAGCGTGGTGTTTTTTGTTTGGAAACAATTTTTGCTCAGTTAACTTCTTCCCTCATAAATGGTGTAAAGCCTCCTGTTTGATCTTTTTTTTTTGTTCTCCTTCAGCAGTTGCCAGCCTGTCTATTACTGAGCAGCGTCTGAAACTGGGCTATTGACTTTGACTTTTTAGACAGGTATGGGAGAAAAAAGGAAAACATAAACCTTTTGACTAAATTAGTAACTAACGTGCAGAACAATGATTATAAACAGTGAAGGAACTTGGAGAAAACTTGTAATTTGTGTTAGGTATTATAGAAAATAGAGATGAAAGATATAAGGAGAGAGAGAAAAAGAACTGCTACCAGTCTTTCAATCCAGCATACTCCCTTCACTTTTTGACACTAAAGATTCCAAAAGGTAATTAGTTTGAGTTGACCTTCAGAAGAACAAATTACAAAGAGAAAGTCAATCGTTCCCTGTACATTGAATGGCGTATGTTAGTAAAATAGAGATAATTAATTCAAACAAAACTAAATACACCCACGTCATTCCTTCGAATGTATAGCTACATAGTTATTCATGGACATGGTAGCTAGAGTAAAAAACTACATTTATGAAAAGGAAATATATCCATGTCGGCATTCATTTCATATTTATCCTTGTCCCAAATGAAATTTGAATTAGGGACTAAAGGTACAAAATTTGTGTTGCCGTCGACCAATAAAACAACCGCTACCGGCTCCAATTTCCCTCCGGAACATATGTCATGGAAGAGGAAAAAAAATTGAATTAATTTCTACATAAAATGGGGAGCATGGCCGTAATAGTAATTGCGATGATTAGTCAGTCCCTGATGTCCCAGCGGAGGGGTTTTAGTTAAAAAATGGCTAGGGATATTTATCCTCCACTTCCACCTCTGGTTCCTCCTCGTCAACATCAGGACTAGGAGCAAACCTAATACTACTTTTCAAAAGGGGCCGAATATTCTAGTAGCTAAACCAGACCTGAGCCATAGTTCAGCTCCCTTTCCACATAATATATTAACTCCTTCCCATCCCTTATGCCGACTAGGTACTAATAGTGTAAAATTAATAAAGTAATGTCTGGTCTCATCATAATCATCCAAATGCTGAGCTCAGACATACGGCCATTGGTACACAACCGACAACGCCCAAAAACAAGTAGACCCGACCGCGGAAACCAGAAAACCTACTAAACACGCTCCACATCATTTTCCACGAATAATTGCCATACATTTCACTGACTCAAATGATGGGATGACATGCTGATGACAGGACATGACTGATATTTTAGGAAGCCCAACACCGCTCCCAACTTAATATAATTTCTAAACTTGGCTCGGGCACGCTTCCCAGCAAACAGGTATTAGAGGGAGAGTTGAACCATCAGCTAAAATTAATTGATGACATGATAATCGCCTCAACATGTAAATAAGACCGGTAATGCCAATGTGGACTGATTCGACTCGAGAGAGAATGAGCGTAAATATAAATTAAATAATTCCACAAGAATAATAGCTACACAAGCATAAATTAGTATGGAAAATGTACTTGGTGACCACGCTGGATTAAGCGTCAGCATCATCAGCCCTGGAGTCTAAACTGGAAGAGCAGTTCAAGAGAAAAATATAAAAAGGGAGATATGCAGTGTTGTACTCTCTGAATTTCGGTTGCATCCCTCGCTATCCAGAGCTCAGACAATATTCCTTCCACAAAATACATACAAAGGGGAAGCAAGTTACGAGACTGTTTACTTCCTTTCTGTTCTAGAAGTAATGAAAATAAGCAGGCACAAGCTAAAAAAATGAAGAAAATAGAAGAAACGTTAGAAAGTGCAAGAAAGAAAAGAGAGAGAGATAGAGAGAGAGAAATAGAGAAACAATGTTTTCCCAGTTTAAAAAACATGACCCACGTCACTTGCCTATCGGCTCCCTTCTTCTTATACAGCATTTATAAAAGGGGAATTTTTTTTTATTTGTTTGATGCTGATCGTATCGTATAATGACTTACTTCTACAGAGTTTAGGTGGCCATACCAGACTAAAAAGAAAGTTCCTTCCTTTCTTATTTTTCCCCTTTTGTTATCACAAGAAAGGAGAGAAAAAAATAAAAGATCAAACCGGACTTGAATGGGTAGGGTAGGTGGCTGCAATTGTGCACAAGCTGTACTCATGTCGGTACTTTTGTCTGTCTGTCTGACACAATCTGACTGACTTATCGTAGGGGAAAACTAGTAAAAAAAGGCTAATAACTCCACATTTTTTTCCCCATTCCGTATTGCTTACTTTCCCTTGATTTATTACGAGAAAAATACGAGAAGCGGATTAAAAACGTGAAGGAGGAAAACTACAGAGAAGAAATCGCTCAGGCTAAATAATAAACATTCTAAATCTGATAAAAATCATTAGAAATAAATTACTATGAAGTACAGTTGTACGAGCTCCTTTTCACAACACGTTCCACGAACAAAGGCTGGTTTTTTTTAGCGACAAGCAAGCAAGACCAAAAAAATGTCTAATTAATGACTGTGCTTATAAATTGGACAAAGAATTTATTTACAAAGATGAAACAGATGGCAAAGATTAAAACATGAGTAATAATAATAAAAAAACAACTGATCGTAATAAGGTTACTTGTTTCACCGGAGAATTGAATGTTTTTCTGGTTTACTTACGAGATCTCTCCAAAAGGGGTGAAAGCATCTCTCAATGCCTGGGTTTCGATCTCTGGACTTAGATCTCCAACAAATATATGATAATGCTCTGAAAAGAATGGAAACAGAGAGTTAATTAGTAAAATCATTTTTGAATGGCATCAGAAATTAGGGAGAAGCAGAACATTCTTCTGCTTCTGTTCATATTATACATACATTATCCTAATAGGCATTATTCCCAATGTCAAAATATTATATTTTTTGACAAAACCAACCTCGCATCAACACTGATGACATGAAACATTTGCTTTAAAACTGTGACGGAAATGGAGAATAATATTGAAAACAAGTTAGTCAAGAGACGCTACTTTCATTTCCTTTCCATCTAGGTATGCACGAGAGCTTCTAATGACTTGTTTATTCCAAGACAAGTGAAAGGCCCGAACAATCATATTGAAGGAAACAAAGAGAGATAATTTTATGCTGTGTTTGCAAGCGGAAATATTTAATCTGATATCTGCTTTCACTATTTCCACCGAGATTATTATCATTTCACAAAGAAATTACTTTTAAACTTTTCAAATGCCTAGGCAAACTCCAATTTCAGCAAATTGACTACCCGATTCAATTTCTGTGTATTTTGAAGATATTTTCTATGCTAATCTTATGAACATAAATGTAGTGCTCAGGTACTTGGTTAGGGAAAAACGGACTTGAGGGAATCATAATACAGGCCCCAAAAGGTTAACCTTAAATACATTGAGACAGTCCATGATGCTCCCTTGTAATAAGAAAACTACAAAACTATGCATTTGGATCAAGTTTATTTAAAAAAAGAAATGTTCATGGAGTTCATTCTCAAGCAATGAATATTTAAAGTTAAGAATCGTCATTACAGAATCCTGCTTATGGTAACTTGCACAAGAGCAGGTAAAAGAATAAATGAGAATGCAGCTACAACTCTGTCACATTCCCATCATATAACTGTCTCCAGAGACTCCAAATCTAATCTTAAGCTGATTACTATTTTTTTTCACAGCCACTCCAAAAAATGACAACAAAATTGGGACAAAACGCAATAACAATATTTTGAACAAATATTAGACGCAACTCTCAGAGCTCGTGCTATCCACCGGAGCCAACTCATTTACAATATTTTATATTCCCTTCATAGCGGGAAAATTATTGCTAATAACGACGAAAAAGGCAGGCCGGCGAAAGGGGAGCGTTTTCTCCAGTCTGCTCCCCTTTCCATGAGCGCAGTCAGTACTTATGATGTGCTAAGTGATGCCAAAAATAAAGAAAGAAGGGGAAACTTTTTGGCAGCCACCCCAAAAAAAGGACAAAATTCACTCCTAGTACCAGCACTACCTCCTCTTCCAAATCATCATTTTTACAACCATCACCGTCTCCCAAAGAAAATCCACCCGACAACAACAACAAACCAAAGAGAAACGGAGCAACAAAAGCCATAACAGTGAAAAGTCGTCTCTTCCAAATGAAAGGAAGGGAATTCATCCTGGAAAAATATACGGAAGGCAGCTCCATACATGATTATATTATTATGCGTCTGTTTATTGTGTGGGTGAGAGAGAGAGAGAGTTTAGCTTTCTCCACCAGAAGCTAACATTATCTTTCTCTCTCCAGTATAATAATGTCGATGTATTTATGCACTCCCCCTGGAAATGACTGGAACAGCTGCATTCCATTTTTTTCAGCCGTAGCCACACACCACTATCATTATCATCCTGATCACCATATCCTCTCAATAACCAGAACAACGACGAACATGACCAACCACCAGCACCGCTGCCATATCAATGCGACTGGGATCGAGAGAACGTCCAAAATCATCTCCGCAAAGGATGGAAAAAGTGAAAGTCATTTTCCCCATAGCCTTCCATTAATGTCTATCGTACTAGTTTCCCCCCCAGTTTTCTGGTAAAGAGGGAAGTCAAATCAATTGTGGACGAAGAAGACGCTAGCAGCAAGACGACGGCTATCTATTCACGTAAATAGATATTTGCCTTTTCTTGGAACGCGGCCGACCAACCGATGGAGGTAGCAACCACCCAGAAAAAAAACCTACTGAAGAGAGAAATACTCTCACCATGAATGTGCTCCCTTCAAGAAGACATTAACACATTCAAATTTGAAATATGACCTTCCTATTCTTCTTTCTCAAGGAAAATGGAGAAGACCAAGATGAGCACTCCTTTTTATAGCAGGGAGAAGAAAAAAACTGCATAAAAGGGAAGAAAGATAGACGATGAAAACATAAAAAAGTCAAGAAGGATAGTGTCTTCTCCCCTTCTCATTCCAACTTCTCTTCTTTCTCGCCGCATGCTAACGAAATCCTCACTGATATTGGGATGTGGCCGATTATGCAATATTTCTATTATTGCCCTTGTCCATGTTCCAAAAAAAGTACTTTCCCTTTGCACACACATGTACTTAGCCAGATTATTATTGGCTTTATTGGGAAGCTGGCTGGTGGAAACTAGTTACATTTTTATTGTGAGTGTGAACTGCATACATATGTACATGTCAAGCCTCTGCTTGGCACCATTTTTTATGAATTATTTTGCATTTATTACCGCCAGTCATTCAAACGGTATAAGAGCTGATAAAAATCCTTGTCTGTTGCTGAATGCCATTGTGGGGCCTACAAAAGCCACTTAGCAAACTCAACTAGGCAGCTGCTATTATCCCTGATCCCATTTTTGGATTTGTAAAGGAGAAAGTCATCCACATATATATTTTGTTATTATTAGTATAAGTAAGGAAAATCCTGTCAGTATTTCATTTTTACTGAATTATTCAAAAAAAAAATTGCATGTTTCATATTGTCAAATATACTTTTTTTGTACATTACACAACACAAGCTCATATGAAAAGGCTGGAAGGGAATGGCTGTGGAAATGATTGAAAATTAGTGTGCTCACGTAGACTCCAGCCAGCTTGCTAATAAACTAACGGATATTCAAGACGCCATAGTAAGTATTAGCCCCACAAATTTTCAACTTTTAAATGGAATTTCTCAAACTAAACACGTCCGCATCGCTAGGAGCGCTAAAACCGGGTGATATATGAGCTAATAAATCATTAACTGAATCGATTTCCACCTAACCATTACCACCACCCATATAATACTTTCTTAAGTGGAATAAACTGGTATCACGTAAAGTATTATGGGAGGACTATACTTGAGATAAAAAGCACACAAGAACTCTTGTCATTTTCCCTATGCAAATTAAAATTAATAGAGTTGAACAAAAATAGAGGGAAAAAATGGATACAGACAAGCGGGAACAGAGGAGAAAAAAAAACCTCGTAATAAATTCGCACACACGAACTTCAAGTCACTCTCCAACTTTTCCCCCCTCAACAAATATATTTCCTTTTGAGACGAAAGGGGAAAGGAGGCGAGAGGGTGGTGTGAAGACAAACTATCTTTTCCTCAATCTTATTTTCTGAAAGAAATTCTAAGAGAAAAATTCCTAATGGAAACAGATGCGTGGTGTACAAGTAACTAACCGGTCCATTCATATTCCTCCCCTGTTTTCCCTACGTTATCAACTACAAAAAGAGAGGAAAATTAATGAGTGGAGTACGTGCCCATTAAAAGAGCAGTTTTACTACCTTACGCATCCCATTTTTTGCATCTTTGCTTACAACTTCTCTCCACTTTCCCTTTTCTCTCTTTTCCCCTCCTTTCCCCTCTTTTCCTTCCATCCTCTTGTTTTTAGTACTCATCCCACACGATAAACAGCACAAAATAAGATGCCCTTTTTAACCTTTATTTTTTTTATATCTCGAGAAGGATAATGTTGCAATTACTCAAACAATATGATACTTCAAAACCAAGCCAATGAGCCAAAAATTGCTTGCATTCCAATTATGGATTCCTACCACTTTCATAGTCATCCAATTACACCCGATTTGAAAAAAAGGATTTTGGTTACTAATTCGCAAAACTACGCAGTTGCAACAATGAATATCGTTAAGGGAAATGCTTTTCGTACGGCTGCACTTTACAGGGATTTCACAGGATACCGGACGAGGATGATGATAAGAGTGTCAGGAACTTGGAAAAAGGCATTCAACAGGTTAGGCGTAATTTATTTTCCGAAAATAGGAGCCGACTTTTTCCATAAGGGAAGTTATTTACTACAGATAACTTCTGCTGAATCCTATACTTTTTCCACCTCCCCAAATGTATATAGAGATAAGGGCAACTATCCAACTAATAATAACGCTCGAGCGGGGCAATAAGGATGGTGATGTTGATAGGGAGAATATTATAGATGACGCCATAAATATGTCTCTTTCTATTACACGATTGGCAATAGTGATGATGATGATGATTATGATTATGAGTACAATGGGAAGGGGAAAAGAATGGAAGGTGAGCCCAGAAATCTCTTCCTGCTCACCTTTTTTTTCTATTAAAAGTAACAGCACATCTTTCCAATTTTCTTCCCAACCAGTTGCTTGCTTGGCAGAGGGAGGGAGGAAGGAAAAAATAAAAACTTTTTCCTCTCCTTTTCCCCTCAAAGGTATGAGACTTTTTTAAAGGGTGGCGGTATGCATGCTTACCCCTGTTCTCGTCCTCTTGCACATTTTCCTATTTGTTTTCTTCGAAAGACAAGGATAATATGGAATATGACTGAGTAGTTGGCTCGCTCCTGGCCAATGGCATGTATACCGCGAATGGAATGGAACGAGAGGGAAAAAAATATCCTTTCTGCCTGTGTAACTTTCTCCCGTTTATTTACAAGAGAGGAACAGTCTGTTTGGAAAGTAGGAGAGGCAGGACGTTTTTTTTTATTGTTTGTGTGAACTGAATGAATGTAGTGCACACAATAAAGATAAATGGTAAAAAAAAGTTGCATATATGGGTATAGATATGAGGGGGAAAGTAATGGCATGTTATAATGGCAATTTTTTTTCACGGTTACTTTTTCGACTTATCTTGAACGGTTGTGAGAAAATGTTTCCCAGAGGACATATATTTTCTCAGACAATTATCCCATTTATTGGTTCCTTATTAGTTTGTAAGTATAAAAAAGTGGGATATGATGGTAAGGTGGGTTTTCCTGTACTAAATGGAAAAATAATTTCTATACGTGCCAAACGAGCTCAGGGGAACAATGATGTTCATTATTGAAATTAGTCAGAATTGGGGGGGGGGGGAATCGATATCGGGCTGATGAAATCAACTAGTCCGAGGGTTTTCTAGGTAATTAGTACATATATGTAATAGATATGATATGAGTGTGGATTTAATTATACCTGATTTATTGGTCACAGACGAAGAATTGGAACCGGATGAAATTTTCGATGCGACCATAGCACTGGAGACATCCACGATAGTTGGTTTCGTGGGCGGAGCAGGGGCAGCCGCAGTGAGAAGTGGTAAATGGGAGGCGGGTGACGCACCCACACTAGCCACAGTGGCTGTGGTGGGTAACATCAGCGCTGACATAGTAGCCAACATTGTGTGGCCACTTGGGTGATGCCGTAGGATTGGGGACGTCAACAGACCAGCGGCTGGTCCGCTGGACGGACAACAGCAATTAGCTGGGAGATACACCTTGGTACGAAATAAGGAACGACCTCCACCACCTCCCCCACCGCTGCTTGCTTTCACACAGCAACTTACTTTCGGAATCACTAAATCTTATCTCTGGCGCTGTCCCTCGATACGGTTGTTTTACTTCTTAAATTAGCAGAAATTACCAATAAAAGTTCAAATGCGCCGCCACAGCCCAGCTCTTATCTCTCTGGCTTATTAATAAATTAAACTAGACAACAAGTTCGTCCAACAGCGAGAGATTCGCTCTACTCCACAGGGAAAGTCAAGCACAAAAAAAATGTTCGGACATAAAAACATCCAAAACTTATTTTTATTTATGGACTTTACTGCTACCACCAATCTTGAATGTACATCCTACAAATGACACACTATCAAACGTGAGCTCTCTCTCTTTTTTTCAGAAAAAATCCGGAAGTTATTCTCGAGGTAGAGTGAATGGTCACAAAGCTTAGAGGGACGTAGGAAGATGGGGACTGTAATATATTTTTTTATATGTGTGTACCACACTCCTCAGATATCCCTTTTTATGAGGGACATAAGAAGACAAAAATCGTAACCGATTTCTCATGAGACTCCCATACGACTATGAAACCCAAATGCTCCCACACAGATGGAATGAGGAAAGGACCGAGAATATTACGCTTGTCATCATGTTGAGCTAAAACTTTCTTCTGTGCCCACAAAGCACAACTCAAAAAAAAGAGGAAACAAACTGGATCAGCAAATGCCCTCGTGTAGATTGTCAATAATTAATGAAATATATATCCTGCCAACTACCACATTGCTTCACCCCGCAAGCATCAACATCAACTACTAACAAGACAAACTAGCCATGTTAAGTGAGTGCAAACAAACAAACACATTGAGACCAAGGGTTTGGCTTGTTTTTTTTTTATTTCTTCCGGTTGTCCTCCAGGGAGACACAGTGAATATAGCTAAACCACACTCTACATTCATGAATAATAGAATGTCATGTTATCGTCATATAACAGTCAACACATGTATACGAGAGGAGAACAAACACAAACACTCAAAAATTCACTTTAAAGACATGGATGTACATTAAGTTATTTAGATAGCAAATGCATTAATTTCCCTTCCATTTTTTATCATTACGGTCCAGTCCCTCGTGGAGCTTCTCTTTTCAGAAAAAAAAACACGTTCTTGACTGCACATCTGATTGTATGTCTTGAATCCCAGCTACTTTTGTACTTGTTATATGATTGTCAACGAGTTTCGTTCGAGGAAGGACAGCACGACGATATTCATCCCAGCAGCAGCAATAGCGCAGTGATATGACGGTAGATGTACGTATTTATATACATGTATTTTGGTTTGGATCACAAATTATGACTTTGGATAATGGTGCCTCACTTCCCAACTTCACCAATGAGTTGTGACAGTGACAATGACAAAATGACACTTGAGCCCCGCACAACTTCTCCCACCTACTAATAATCGCGGCGAGAGAGGAGAAATGAGTATGACAACTTTTCCACTCTTCTCACGTTAGCCAAGGGTAGAGAGAGGAGGATGAAGTAAAGTTTTTGTTTCTTCTTCTCGTTTTCGTCTTAGCACAGGTTGCAAGAGATTAATGGGAAGAGAAGCTTCAACAGGTTCATGCCAACCAGTGCCATATGCACTGAGTACAACCCCAACAAAGGGAGGAATGATCCGGCCTCCGCTGTTGATTATAAGAGCGGTGGCAAAAACCGTTGTTGTTCTGCTTTCCCCCTGCTATGTATTTCAGGAATGAGGATGAGTAAGATGAATAGCGTGGTATATAAGAGGGGAAAAGGAAAGAAACTGTCTCAGCGGTTCCACTCTTACGGTTGAGCGCTGAGTTTTGCTACAGTCGGGAGAGAACTAAGCCAAGCACACAAGACCTACAGACAAAGTCTGTTCACTGCTTCCCCTCTCTCCATCCACTTAAATAGTATGTGGCTTTTCACCAGAGAAAACAAGAGCAAAGTTTTTGGCCTGCTTGCGTGTCTACTCAGAATAAAAATGATACAAGAAGAGGAAGTCAGAAGAGAAAGAGACACAGGCACTCATTCCACTCTCATATTAAAGCTCAGTTCCCACATCACATTTTTTTTTCTCTCCAGCTCCAAGCCAACACAACAAGTGGGAAAGCATAGAGAAATTTGCGTGAGAGAAAAAGACAAAAAATGGAATGTAGCTATTTTTCTATGCTAAAGAAAACGGGAAAACGTTGAGTAAGTGTGGTCGATACAGCCCGATACTAGACGGGCCAACCCGAGACAACTTCAACCAGGCAAATATATATATACACAATACATTAATAATAGCTTTTGATGCTGCTGCTGCCACTCGCACTCTCCGGCAAAGACTGCAGTACACGACTCCATTCTGTCTATGTGGAGATGGCAAACATCCACTTTCATTCCTGGAGAGCCAGACGCAAGATCAAGGAAATAAAAATTACTACCATTACTTTCTTCATTTCAGAGCTAGCACACACTTTTATCCCTTTCACCCTTTCCCTTGTTTTAGCGCTGTTTTAATGCCTCCCATCTCTCCTCTTATGCAGTGGGATCCGACACACGTGAATTATCAATGCAGAGTAGGCTTGAGAAGGAGTTTAAAAAAAAGTTTTCTACATGTTCCACAACATACCCCACTCCTTCCATTCTCAGACGAAAAATTACAGAGAGGAGAAAGCATTGTTCGAGAATGGCTGTTGCTTTCCCCCTCTTCATAATTTTCCCCGTATATCCTTTCATTATTGCAGTTTCATGCATGTCTACATTGTTGACTCACAATCTTATGCTTTGTCAGGCTGGCTTCAAAAAGGGGTGATGGTTACGACAAAACTACTTCAAACTCAAAGGCTCCGAGCTACATGACCAACCTGTCCATTTCCTATTATTATGTAAAACTATGTAGGTATCTGAATACATTTGGAAAGTAAACAGTAGGGGAAAAGGGGAAACATATGCATAAGTGCGTTTAATTTCATCATGTCCATCTTGTTCCCGGAATTTTTTGTAAGGGAGTGAGCCCCCGGCTATTTACAAAACTTTGCTTCCTCCCTTCCCCTCTCCCCAGTCTATTTTCTCAGTTTTATTGGATTGTTCCCTGAGAGGGAAAATAGAGAGATGATCCATCATACCTTCAACTAGCACGATCATCCACCCCAATTTCAGGACCAGTTTAAATGGAAAGGACTGACAAATGATCGATGTCAAAGGAGAAAAAAAACGCACGTATCCCCATACATTCTCCAATTCGCCGAATGCAAAAAAAAGCCTCAAGCCAGTATCTGTATGCAAAATGACATTTCACAAAAGTGAAGGTAGAGACATTCTTCCATAATGCCAACAGGGAATAGCTCAACACTTATTATTCACGTTATATTTATAGATCCCTGTATAACGTAACTTTTATTTATTACTCTTATGTAAAAGTTTCCCTCTAAACTATAACTACCTTCAACGTATTGTTTCCCAAGAGGGAATAAAAAAAAGAATTTGGCAATGTACACACGTATAGAGCACTACTGCTGAGAATTTTGTTTTAGCAAATCCCCTTAACAAGCGAGCTAACAGAGGAGATGAACAGGAGGAAGTGGATAAAATGAAATGGTGACAGAGTGGATGCATTTTTACCATGAACTTGCTTGTCAACATGAGAGAAATGTGACAAGAATGGGGAACAAAAGGAGGGCCAGAGACAAAAAAAAACGAATTGCTACCCGATAGAAAACAAATAGAGGAAGGGGAATCACGTACACTTTTACTTAAGCTCACTCATGCTATTCCACAATGACTTTGGAAAGAAAATAGAATTTTATTTATCCATACAAATTCGAATTGATTCACTAGTTGAATATTTAACAAAATGGAGTTTCTTCTCTCCATCGGGTGGACATCTTGAAAGGGGGATATTTTGTAAATTCCCAACAAGTGTCCCCACCCTCTAGTCTAACAACGAGATAAAATCAAGTAATGACAGGGAAGAGAAATTTTATGCTGGATTAGTGTCCTCATTGTAAATCACGATGGTGATCATCATCAGGATTATATCATGCATGAAAGGAAAATGTACAGTATTGACGGAGTTCTCGCAAACTATTAAAAAATCCTTGTCGTCATCGAAATACGTACACAATTCCGTTACCAGGACGTGTGACGGAAAAGGAGAAAGAGAAGAAAAAAATATGCGAATTCGACAAATGTGATCTTATTTACTGAGTCAGTCCATGCCCCTTCCCTCTCCCTCTCGCTCACTCAACCGTCAGCCAATTGAAAGCTATCAACGTGACGAGAATGACCACTCAACAGAACTCAAGTCCCCCCACAAGCAAGGCTTCACCCATCACTCCCCATCCATGCAGCCAGAAATACAATTGTAGTTCACAATAATAATAAATAAATAACCAGCATGGAATGGGAAACATGAGCACATTTTTTCCCCTTGCCTTTCCTCCCAAAATGTTCCGCTCTTCTTCCCCACAGTGAAAAATCACCCGTTGTGGGGTAGACCCTCAAAATGGAAATCATTTTTTGGACGGCTCATCCATCCCAGTTTCAAAGTTGCGAAATCAGCCCCGGTTATTGTTTCGCATAACAAAAGCCAGGTTGCATATATTATAGTTAATGCATGTGAGAAAAAACGGTGGAACAACTGCCAGAACTGGAATGATTTGATTTGAGGCAATAAAAGTACCATATGCAAATCACTTGAGAAAACTCACCATATCCCACATTACAAGTATATATATCTGCACTATACACCCGCAGTCAGCAAAAACGCAAAATTTGCCAATGAGCAAATTGTGTTTACTATTGTCACAAAATCCGAGTAGATAGGATAGGGAAGAACTTTTTAAAATCTAATTGCTCATATTCTAATTCCACATCCGAAATGAATAATGCATTGAACCAACTCAAGAAAATTAAGCTCCCCTACCTACAATATATTTATTATAATAAGGATCATTAGGAAAAATAAGTCATGTCACGATTTCCATACTTTGGAACTCATATTATAACGCGATCACGCCGTCATCATATCTCGAATGAAAACTTTATATGCGTATCTCAACCCAGGGGTAAAAAAGCACTATATATGATCCAGAGATAACGAACTTAATGGCAGTTATGCATGTTTCCCTTCCAGTCCCATATGCAAATGAAAACTACAGCAGCCTTCCCATCAAATAAACAATGTTCCAGGTAATGCCACCCCACACCATAGGTCCCTGTGCAGTTCTCAGAGAAAGTCTGTCCAACAACTACATATGCATCAGAAACAGTGAAAGGGAAGGAATTGCATACATTTCATTTAGCCAAGCATTTTATAGGCTCTGTTTCCGCTTTTTATTTTTCTTGTTGGCTGCTGTTGATGACGATAATGATAGCTACAGGTACATAAAAACTGGAAGAGTAAGTAGCGGTGCAAGCCACGTAATGGTACCGGGCTCTAAACTCCATTTTTCCCTTCTTGATTGACTAGCCGCTGGCTGAAATGGAGATGGAATGGATTTTTTTTTCGAAGGAGAAAAAAAAAGTAACAGGAGAAGTCGAGTCCATCTAAAATAATAGAGGAATAATGAGAGGAACCCGTTCCCGTCGTCCACACGTATCACATAAAACCTAATTCTAATTATATCTCCCACAAGAGTATATAAGCCAACCCGCCTTCCCGTATCACAATCAGGTCATATAAAAAAGCTCCTTTAGGGATTACGAGTCTTTTTTTCCCCGTCTTTCTCCTATTTTCATTTCAACCTGTAGTATGACGTGGCTTCCGGTGCAAATAGGTGCAGATATAATGTCCGGGCAGCAAGTCAGCTAAAAGGAAAGTCAGGCCGAATGCAATGCACAAATATATATATAAATCTCTCTGGCACAATACCCACTTTATGAAAGTTGGCAACAAAATATTTGCTCAAAAGTTTGTGGGGCTGGGAAAATATGAAATTAAATGGGAATGTTGTTGCGTATGTGAATTGGATTAGGTGTAGCGAAGCGTATCTACACAGTTGGGGGCTTGACGATGGGAGCCAGCCACTGTTGATTATTATTATAGCGCTCATGCCATAGGTGGCTATATACATGTGCGGAGGGAGTCTGATGCAGGTGGTAGCAACAAAGCTACACCTTTCCTGAACTGTTTTAATAGCCAGAGTTAACTGTAAGCTTCAGTTTCATCATAATCAACAACAGCTCAGCTCACTAAATGAAAATGGAAGTTGGACGAAATTGTTTGGAACTTGGGAGGCTTAGACTGCAACCAATTCACACGGTAACAAGCCCCCCGTTTGCTGGCTACGACTATGATTATGATGATGATTGAAGATTAATGGTTGTTACGGAGCAGAATTTGTTGCAAAATATTAATATGCATTTCTTACCCCATATATATGTATGTATCTACCATACCCTCATCTTGTTTGATTACATGAAAAGTGAGAATGAAACTGGGATTCATGGAAGGGGCAATCAGCCCCACCAGCGTCCAGCAGTGGAAAATGTTGTGAAGGGTGAGAGCTACATGTAAGTCTTCATTGGGAAAACAATGCTGTCCACTAATTAAATAAAGTACACTTTCCCATTATATTTCATCCATCGAATAATGCCCCGAGTCCTTAGCCTCAATCAACCACTTAAATGATAGGTATACCGTAAGTGTTTACCATTTTCTATTAATTAATTCATTCAACTTTCTTTCAGTCAGTATGCATAATGCATAATGTACAAATTCCAGTTAATTGAGTGGTGAACAAAGTTGAACTAGTTCACAAACAAGATGCTGTCTATTTTATTTATGTCAAGAATCGGGAATTTAGGAGAGCTCTATACATCAACCTAAACTGCTCTCGGGATTCGATGAAAGGTAACATGACCAGGAAAAAAAACTAGAATGAACCTAATATATGAAACATGCTGATGTTTGTCTGCATGGGTTGGGTTGGGTTACCCTGGAATTCAAACCATCACATGATATCCATTTAATTTATTTTCGTGAGACGAAAAGTTGAAAAACAACAACATTGTTTCGAAAAATGAAAACGAGAAGAAATGAGGTTTAATTACCGTACTTAGAAATATTTACATATCTGCTGCACCATGTCATCTTTCCTACTTTTTCTTGTAACTGAACAACTAAAAAAGTAAAAACATCAATGCAAAAATGTGCCCAACGCAAATAAGAAAAGTGGAGTACCACTCCTGAGGTCCTACACACAGTACAAAGGAGCCTGTGTCCTCTTTCCGATCCATTAAAGTAAAAGAAAGCAAACCCCGTGCCTTGGAAAAGATCAAAAAGAAAATTGTGCAAGTTTTTGTTTTCCTGCCCTCGCTCCAAGATATTATCTTTCGATTTATTTAATAAAAAAACTTACCTGTCACGACCTCCACCAGCAGCAAAGGGAGAAGTAGTCAAATGAAGAAACATGACAAAACGATAAGATCATGTGTGCCTCCCGATCCTCAACCTTTTTTTGACAACAGCAACAACATCATGATATTTTTTTTGTCATGAGGGAGGGAAAGTGTACCTCCGGAAGGTCTATTTTAATTTGGAAGACCTCATTTTAGACTAACTGGCTCTTTTCTCAACCATCTCTCTCCGAGAAAAATAAAAGTACATACTTTTCCCCATGTCTCCCCAACTTTCCCTACCCTCCTTCCCAGAATCTCTCCCATCTCACAATCCGCTTTATCTCAACCCATCCACATTCCAGTATCATAAAACGAGATAGGCAATTACTCCAAACCAGATGGGATGAACTAATTGCTCCTTCCCTTCATGTCTTCTTCCATATTTCCACTGAACTCATGTCAAGCTACTAAGTCATTTAAAGTGGAAGCAAGTCTCGAATTATCCTCCATCAGAAGGAACTACTGTGGGTTGCTCTGTAGACAGAGGATAAGTTCCGTCATGCTTCCAAGTAACGGCATAACAAACAACTTTTAATTTTTTCCAATCCTCTACCATCTTCATACCGTCATAGGAACACGAGGGGAACGGGATCCCAAATAAAATCCCATTTTATTTCCCATTCTTCCCTTCCATCATTTAACTCTTCAGCCTCGAAAATGAGAGCGAGCCAATCAGTGCGTACCTGCATAAAATAGTAGTGACTCTGGAAGGAGGACGACAACCAAGGCAATTACTTTGGACGACAAACGACATCTTAATGTAAATATACTTGGATACGCACCGACATAAAACTTGTCTACTGTCCTCCACCTCAACAGCGCAATATAATGCAAAAGTGCACAAAGAGGGGGAAAGCAGAATCCGTCCTCCACTCCTCTTCATGATTATGATGATGATCATCAACGATGATGAGGGAAAGAAACGACAATGACATGGCTCGTATATTATTGTTCCCGTCATCCTCACAACTCCATAAAATCATTGTAAAATGGTCCATGATCTATTTACCCATTCTTTACAATGATTGCCTAATAAAACCAGGGAAATAACGACGAGGTGGAGGTGAGTTCCACCACTTGTTCATTATAGACTCTCCAGTTTCTGGTTGTTGTTGAGTTATGATGATGTGTCGGCAGTGAGGTGGAAAGGTTACGCTGGAGCATATGCTCCATTCAATCCATTACTATAATACAGATGGAACTCACTTTGAGTGAAACTAGTGAAATAAAAAAAATGCACCGTTTGACAGCTACGAAATGTTTGTGGAGAAGAAAAAAAAACGTGTGCGTGTGAATGGAAAGACTGACAGATCGCTTCCTAAAAGATTAATGACAACGGAGGAAACCAACATTCCAGAACTTGACTGACTACACAAGGGTGGATATTGAAAGTGATCCTGTTGCTCTGTTCTATTTTTTTACCCTCATTAGATTACATAGCGAAAGGAGAAATAACTGGCTTTCGTTTTTGCTAACAGTAGCCAGTCATGTCACTCATATTTTTTGGAAACTTTTCAATAATAGTTATCATCCTAATCAGATAAAATAATCATCATTCAATGAGCCAAAATAATGGAAAGGATATTAGTATACTGTAAATACCTGCGCTTTTAGCGTTAATGAAATGACTAAAATAATTTTTGCGAATTTTTTCCTGTTGACTTGAGCCAGAAAATGTCGTTTCCTATTTCTACTGCACTTTTTTAATGATTGCTCGACAGCTAGTGTGGCTATAAACTTAAAAAATCATCTAAAGCCAAAATGTTCACAATAAAATATTCAATATAGTCTGTAATAAATGGAAGGGGACGATTGAAAATGGCGAAAACTGAGACAAAGCAGGCATAAATTTCCCATTAAAATGACACTAAAACATTGAACTTTGTTTGGATTGACACTTTTCCTAAAACTTTACAGCAAACATTAAAATAAACATTCGGATTATGGCTTTACTTCATTTTAAATAAACATTATTTGCACAAACTAACTTGTACAAGAAATTTTGCTATCCCCATATTACCATTTCTACCATTTCCATTTCTTCAGTAGAACATCACTGATGGGAAATAACTACATTAGAACTTCATTCGTTTTCATGTGAACGAAATTGGGTTTGATGATGGAGAGGCGACCATTTTACTATCGAGTGAACAATAAAACTCTGGGAAACACGCTGGAATATGAAGCCATGAGTTTATGTCTATTTCAACACAACATTCTTTCCGCATACCTTGGAACGGAATTGGCCTCATAGGTTGGTGGAAATATTTTGGGGAAACAAAAAGGAAGGTAACAAATACCTATTTATGATTGTGACATATGGAGGCATAAAAGCGAGTTCGTACTTACTACAATTCTATGGAATTCCCAACATTAAAATTATGAAATATTTGAAATAGGGAAAGCTAATAATAATAAAATACTCTGCCGGATTATTCTTTTTTGTTGGGGTTGAGACGGAGCATATTACAATAGAGCTATACCTATATGACTACTTTCCCTTGGCCCAAAACTGCAGAGTCAAAGTGAAAGCTTTTGACGGGTTCCCACTGCTTTGTTAATTTTTAATAAGTAATATTATCTGTGTGGCCTGTAGTGACATAGACAAAACCATCGGTGGAGTCCACCCCTCTGAAAATCCCGCATGGAAATTAACAAGGACAAGATATTACGACATGACACTCACACATGCTCCCAGAGGATAAAGAGAACAATGACCAGTGCCACCAGCAAAGTAGAGGAGGGAATTATTCATTAAGATTAATTAGGATGTACGACCTGGAACACGACAACAACTATAATCCTACCAGCATCCCATCCCAGCAACCCACACGCCATATATTCACGAATGTTATGACCAGGCAAACTCTAATGTACTTTCTCTCTCCTTTGTCCAGAGAAATGATTGCGAGTTAGCTTGGAACCCTCATCCAAATAAACTTCCGGAGAGAGAGGGAGAGGCTCGAGGGAAAAAATTAAAGATTGCATTTCAATTATTTTTTTCCTCTAGCAGACTAACTAACATGATGGGTGAATCAAAACAGTCCGCTTTTATAGTTTATGGAACGCTTAAAGAGGAACGACCGCAAGAGCATTTCCAGTCCACGGTAAAAAGCTAATAGGAGGATAATAAAATATAATACGGATCTCATCTCCTATGACAAACGCATATCGGTAGTGGGAGCGGGAGAATAGTGCCTGGTTGGTTGGTTTAGCGATGATGATGTGGTTACGCTCCTATTTGGATGTGCATTAGCAGATTTATTGAATTGAGAAGT
The DNA here is from genome assembly GCA_034696885.1 of Lepidocyrtus paradoxus. NCBI lineage: Eukaryota > Metazoa > Arthropoda > Collembola > Entomobryomorpha > Entomobryidae > Lepidocyrtus > Lepidocyrtus paradoxus. The sequence continues at coordinate 27,026 of JAQGAH010000159.1, read as the reverse complement.
GAGAAGAGTGTGCAAGGGTGAACACTTGTCGTTTTATCCCACTTAAAAGTCGATCAAGACCCACTTCACTATGTTTATTGGTCTCTCTCTCTCCTCTAAAGTGGATGAGGAGAGGCAACGAGCCGTACCATGTTGTTGTTCCACTCACTCAAAATAACCTATCTCTTCCCTTCTTCTTCCAATCTCCATGCGGACATCATCCCAGCTTACACAGAGTTCCTAAACTTTCCAGGACTTTGGGGAATGCGCTAATGTCTATAGAGAGCCATTTGCGGAAGACGCAAAATTCTAGCAAGCCCGACTGCTTTCAGGGAGGTGACAATGATAAAAAAATTTCCCTCCTGCCTTTTCATCTCGCAATTCGTAGATGAAGAGAAAGATGATGATACACTCCTCGTAAACAGTGGTATAATGATAGTGATATTATACACATGGAGCGGCCCCCACTCCCTTTTCAGAAAAGGGACTTGACTCCCTCTCGAGCATAAAGAAACTTTTTGGAAATTTTGCTTCATTAACTACACTTTGAATGAGCGGGATTGGACTAAAAAATTCAACTGTTTTGTCAATGTTTGCTATTCATATTATACTCCAGTGTAAATACGAGATGGATTACTTGGAAATAATGCAACAAAATTATAGAGACAGGATAATGAAGAATTCATTAGAAAATACTTTTCACTTACTACTTGTATCCGGTTTAGACTGACTATTTGGCGATGTTGCCCAGTTTACTTTCATTTCCTGCAAAAATACCAAAAAAACATCAACCATTATAAATAACCTCAAGCCATTAATACATATATAACACCCACGAAAAATTTAAATCACAGGGCATGAAAAGCAATAAGCATATGAAAAATAAAATGACAGATAATCTAATGCACTGACTGCCGATGACAACATATTTTTTCCCATTTGCCCTATAACCCATTTTTTTTTCTATTTGAAGATTTCCTTTCTAAATCTGATGGAGTGGAGTGATCCAGCATGAGCATTTTTTATCCTTAGGAAAGTGATCCAAGTCTGATGTCAGACGGTCAGTCCGTCAGTGAGTGGGAGAGTTTGATAGGAACAGGAGGATTCTCCTGTATTCCAACTTTCGAGAAGCAATCTGAACGGTTCCCTCGGGTGTATTCTCCTTTCTTGTTGGATTCAGATAAAGAGGGACGAGGACACGTCTTATATTATGCTCTTTGCTGTTTTCTTGCCTATCATCCCTTCCCCCCATCTCACTTTCATCTGATATCCATAGTAAAAAAAACTTTCTTCCTCATTTTCTCTCCACGTCTTGTTGTGTAAGCCCGCTGGGAGAATTCCAATGTGGATTTTATCGATGAAGGAAACCAACCGGAAAAAATGTAACTCAAGATGATAGCAGAAGGGAAACTATTTTCTTTGGTATTTTACCTATATATCTCTTTAGTAACTTTAGGAAACACGCAAGGTTGAATATGAAAACGTGTTAATTTCCATCATGCGGATGTGGGAGAGTGACGAAAAGTTACACAACAGGAGCTGCGTGACCACTATCTATCAATGATAACCTTCAATTTCACTCCAGTGTCTGGGAAATCCATCTGAAATACTCTCCGGCATTCCAATTTCATCATGGTTAGGCATCCTCCAATGATAATCATCATAACTAGTGATAGTTCCAGTTTGGTTTGTCATGTTCAGATATGTCATGAGAAGACATTATATAATACATCTGCCTAGCTTAGAATAATACTTTTGTTAAGTAATATCTTGGCTATGACAACATTTCTAGTGAATTAGTACGCTTAAAATTCATTCCACTAGAAACAAACATTTCTTTTTTGTTTCGTTCCCCTACTGATTCATAGGAAAAGGAAAAACTTTTGTAGGAACTAGCAAGAGATCCTTGCTTGTTTATTTTATGCCACAACGAGAAGAAAATGGATTTTATCTGTTGGAAATTTCAGTTCACAAAAGAAGTGGAAGCAAGTTTAGCAAAATGACTGAGGGATGGGGGAGGAGGAGAGTTCTCTCCTGTTCCTACTTATTCTCCTTTCATCCGTTCCCTTTAAAGAGAAGTATTTTCAGACAAGGGACGCCAGTTGCCAAAGTATTTGCAACTAAATTTTGTGCAAATAACAGGTTCGTGTAAATAATTAAGTAACATAAATAATTGATAATTATTCATGATTTTTACTGCCTTTAATCTAGCTGAAAGCGAATACGTCTTTGGAAATGCGTTTCAAAAGTTAAATTTATCAAAGGATTAACTGAATTTTGAAAATGTGCTACAGCTGAGCACTAGAAAAGACATGCGCAGTAAAGCATTGTTCTTGTAATCCTAGCCATGTTCTAGCGGACATTTTTGCTTGCGTCCACGTTCTTCTCTTACATTAGCCTATCATTACATAAGATGAAAGGTTGCAAATAACTTTTTTCACTCTTGTTCCCAAGCTATATTGCTTACATTTTATGGACAAGAAGAAGAGTATTCATGCTTTAATGCGCCTCCACTCCTCTCTCCTCTTCCGTCGCCTTCCCTCATATCCAAGCCAGAGATCTCCTCATCTTTATCATCATCACCATCATAACATGACTTTTCAAACTATGACTTTCCCATAAATAATAACATAAATTTCCTATCCACTTTTAAGGCTCAAGGAGAGTGGGAGCAACGAGAAAATGGAGAAAATGACATATTGTCAGTTACGCAATTACGTTCACTAATCTTTTTCAAACAAAAACTAAATATATATTCAATACAAACTTGGTGGGAAAGTTATGAAAGTTTCCCATTTTCGGATTTTCCATCTGTACATACCCAACACACACATTCCATCCCACAGTCAGAAGCAACACAAACAGAAATGGATATAGAGTAGGGGAGAGGGTTAGAGAAAAGGAGAGAGGGAGAAGGAGAATATAAATTTCACTTTTTTATTCCTTCCTCCATTCCATGTCTCATTCTACTACACTCCATGTTACTTACTTTTACATGATATTATCATTTCGAAATAAAAAATGGAGAATCCAGCAAGAAAATGGCAAACAGTACAAGAGCAAAGGAGAAACTAAGTGGAGAGAGGTATAAGGAAGAAAAAAAGCAAATAAAAATAAATAACGAATGAGACAGAGAGAAAGAAACAGTTTGTGTATGTGTATCAGCACACTAAGCAACCATCCAAACAAATTTTTTACAATCTCTCTTGGACGCAATCTCAGCAAAAAAAAGTAATGGTTCAGTTTACACATGGTTAGCAGAGGAGACAACAGCAAAGAAGTCGACGGGACACTGAGAAAAAGAAACAGTTCATTTTTGCTCGAAATAAAAAAAAAAAGACTATTCCAGCTAGTAAACAAGGAGACAACGACGAAACCATAGAAAAACATTTCTTTCCATTCCCACTACCAGTTACTATTAAAAATACAAAAAAAAACTTCTTTTTCTATCATTCAGTTTGTGCGTGCAAAGAAGAGAAAAAGGCATGTTCGGTTTTTTTGGTGCTTGTTGAGCTGCAAAATAAATAATGCCCATTTTGTCTGCTACATAAATATAATGTTGGCTGGCTGGAAGGAAACTTACATGGAACTACACTCCTCCTTTTACCTCCTCATCCCCACAAATTACTTGGATCCCTTTTCTGCCGAAAATTCATTTTCTAAATATGAAATCAGCTGATTGAAAATACAAAACCAAGTCAATGACACCCTTCCTAATATCTTCAATATTAGTTGTGGACATAGACCTGTCTGTCCCATATTCGTAAGCTTTTCCTTCGGGAGGGAATAGCAGTGTAAATATGATGCACCTCATCAAGAGTCACTCTGGAGAAAGTCAACTTTTCAACTTTTCCTTATTTTTACTAGCTCATTCCTCACGGGGAAAAAATGTGGAGTCCGGTACTGGATTTTTTTTACTAGTTTGGAGGAGCCTGGGTGAGGATGACAAAGCCAATGATGCTAGTTACAGTATTGCATTCCACTCCGTCTTCTGACAGGATCCATCTTTACAGCGTAAATGAAAGGATAGCAATAAAAATGAGAGAAGACATGAGGAGGCAGGAGAGGCTCGGTTTTTTCTAAATGGGGAGGGTGAAAATATCAAATCTATGAAAATGAATGTATGTCGCATAGAAGTATAACAACATGGAAAAAAGAACGAGCATAGGTAAATATATGTTTTTTTTCTCTCGGCTTTCACTTTGGATGGAGCCGCTATACATAGCCGAGGCAAGGGAGGCATGAGGTTGGAAAAAAAAGTTGAAATCGTAAAGAGGGAGAGAGATGATGAGAAGGATAATGATGATGTATAGGAAAAAGTTGACTTGTTGAAGTGGCCCTTCTCCACACTTCACTGCTTTCCCATTCAAACGCTTATATTGTAGACAGGGTAACTTGTACTGAAATGGGGAGAAATTAGGTTCCCTACATATTCTTGGTGACACTTCCTTCTAAACTGTAAACTGAGATAAATTTCCAATGAAAAAAATATTGTTGGGGGTTTTTTCCACTGTCGTCGTATAAAATTCGTTTGGTGCTTCTCCAAAATACAAAATTTCAATCAGTGAGGATAGACAGCTTAGACAAGTTAGCGGGTATTGGTAAAGTAGCTTTACGCCTAGGACAACGGTTACATGATTATAGTGTACTTCAAACTGGTTTGGGAGTAAGTCAAATAAGCAATGATCATATGGAAGCAATTTTTGAAGAAAAAAATCCCCAACTGACGTTTACAAAGCCGTAACTTGGTTTCTTACTTATTATAAAAATATGGCAAAAGATTTGTTAATCTCCCTCTTCTTTCGAAAGGTCTTAGAAAAATCTTATTTCACCCTCAGCATTATACTTCTACGAACAGCAAGTGACCATTGAAGCACGAGACCAGCAAGACTCCACACCAAAAGGAGGGAGAAACCACTATCATTCCCTTCCCCATAGGTTTAACAGCAAATACATGCTTACACGCTTGTGTACGCATGAACCACCGGAATTAGTAGGAAAACCATAACCGAGGAGAACTGAGAACTTTTTCTTTTAAAAAAATGAACCACATGATCATCATCATGAAAATGGGTTTAGACTCTTTAAGACAATAATTCCTGTTGGTTCTTTGCCACTTTTTCCTTTTATACCCGACTCAGCAAAGAATAGAGGGAAAATTCAATTTTCCTCAGCTTTTCATAGGAGAACGAGCGTCAACCTAAAAATAACATGGTAGGCTGAGAAATGGCTGAGGAAGGTGAAATAAAAAACAAAGCACAAAGCAAGAATCAAGTTTACCACTACCGCATCCACATCATCATATCATTTACGATGAGAAAAGAAAGGGAGGAGGTGGTCTCAACCGAGGAAGGGAGGAAAAGGGGAGATCTCTGCATAATACATCAGTCCACGTATATAACTTTCTCCAGTTGCTCCCCATCAGCCAACAACAAAATACACACAACAAAGTAAACTCGCAGCATTTTTCCCCATTTCAAAGATGGATACACATAACCTCCGTATGAGCCTTAGCTAGAAGTGAAGCGGAAGTCGAAAACTCTCTCCGCAGCAATGAACTATAAAAAAGGACGATGAGGACAACGTCAACGAGAGGTTGAGGAGGACCACAAGAGAGAAGGAGTTAAAGTTGTGCAATATGCCATCAAAAATTTTTTTTTCGCATTTCTCCAGAGACAGTAATAATAATACTTGGGAAAGAGGAAGCAACTTTCACAAGAGCAACTGCATGCCCATACGCTAAGCATAGGCAAAGAGGAGAGAGCTGCTCCTATTTCCTGTTGAAAATCATAATAATATTATGCCTCTAAAATAAGTTGAATGGGAGCATGCAAGCATTATTGCGCTATCAATATCAAATGAGCCTTTTTCATTTGAAAAAATCCACATGAGAGACATGGGAATAGAAGCGGACTGCTACCACGAACTACAGCGCATAAATTTATTATCATCTTCCTCCCTTCTGCTAAGCACTGGAACAATAATGATCCTTGGATTATATTTTTTTTGAGCCCAGCTCTCCCTCTCATTACCTTATGTACGGGAAACTGCCGAAGGATACTTTATACTCTCCCTCTTTGCCTTCTGAACTTGAGACTACATTATGGCAACGGTGATTAATCATTAATGCGCCACCTCGCTATTGTCGCTGATGCGTAAAGAATCCATCAAGATCGTCACTTTACACAAATTAAGTATGCAGTTACATATACACTCCCCTCGTTAAAATAATTAGGATATCAAAAAAAAAATTGGAATTGAATTATAAATTTTCATTATTAGTTATTAAAAGTTTGTAAGGTTAGAACTCTCTGGGCTGGAGCAGAAAAAAAACTGCTAAAAGGGAAGGGAGAAAGCTTAACGGCTTAAAGCCAAAACTATGCTCAGTGGTGCTGAGAATGCTGATGAATAAATTATATTAGAAGGAAATACCTCAGAATCCAAATCGCCCTTTTTTCTCCCTTCCCTTTAATATCCAACTTCATTAAAATAAAGTTGTAAAAACTTCAAGGGAAATTTAATTCGCTACAATGTTAGCTTACATGATAAATGAATCCTACTCTCTCCAGCCAGGGATATAGGAAGGGAAAGATAATTTTGAAAAAACGGAGCGTATAAAGGCGAAATTCATTCTTGTTGTGTCCTACTTGAACAGCTCACTCATCCGTGAAAATATGTATGCTACTATCCCTTTGAATCAAAGCAACGTCCTTTTCCACTCTATGTACTCATCTAATCTCCCATTTCTCTTTTGTCTTTCCAAGGGATGAAGAAGAAAGACAGAAAGAACTACCCATATCTCTCTCTCCCCCTTTACTTCTTTATTACAGAGGGAAAAAAACGTATAAAACAAAAAGAGGAAGAGAGAGAGAGAGAGAGAGAGCGCGAAAAAATATATTTAAGTGAAAAAGAAAGTACGGTTTGGACTTGGTAAGGGAATGAGAAAACTCATGAAAATCCAGAAACGGATTTTTTTATTTTATTTTAAAGAAATAAGATAAAACAGGAGAGGGAACCGAAGGAAAAAAAAGACCAAATGACTTTGGCTATCCTTTCTTCAAATTACAAACATGGCAATCCTTATTGCATCAATATCATTCCCCATATATATCCCATCTATCTAGCCAACCAACCATTCATCCACATCCCCTTGCTCTAGACTAAAACAAGGAAACATGATCGTTTCACTTTGAGCCGGGGAGATGAGCTGAATAAAAGTAAAAGTTGATGTTACTTTTTGATATTTCGCAAAGAGAAGATGAGCATCGCGTCTAGGGCTGAGCTTACTGCACTTGCACCACCAAAGAGAAAGAAAAAAGAAACTTGGCCATCTCTATGCAAGGGGAAACATGGATATGTTTGTAGTTTCAACTCTCCAAAGGAAGGATGACGAAATACAGTAAAAATACTTTAAAACAGAGAGAATAATATGTTGGAAGCGTAAGCTATAACTTACGCTTTTTCAAACTTAAATGGATATAATTCCTATTCCATTTCCTTGCCGGCCAGCTTTCCCCATTTTTATCTATTTTTACTAAATTATGCACTTTTCCTGTTACTCCTCTCTTGATTATCTTATTGGAAAATTGAAAAAAGGGAACTTAGGATTAAGCTGGAATCCCAAGACAATTTTATGTACTTTGCTCCTTCCCTGTTTTTATAAAGGATGGAAAAAATCACGCAACGTTTACTCTCCTCTAATAATATCTGTAACCCATCCTACTACTTCCTGTCGCTTATGATTCATCGTCAGAGACAAGGACTACAGGTCTCAAAGCTAATTTTCAGCCACCTACTTATAGCGGAGGGGAAAGCGGCAGAAATTGTTTTGTACACTACTTCCTTTTCCAGTTTGAAGGAACGCTCTTTATAGATATTTTCCTGGAAGACAAATTACATTTTTCGCCAAAGTCTCAACTCGTTTTTTTTCTTCTTCTCCTACCAGTTCACTCTTAGTTCTGTATTCCTTTCAGCTATATTAGTCAATGCAAAAGCGGAGTGCTTCATCGTCTCTAGTTTGGAAATGGGAGAGAAGTCGGAAGACTAGCGGGAGGGAGAGAGGAATATATTCGAGAGAAAAAAAAGGAGAGAAGAGGAGCGAGCAAAAATGATAAGATTTCTGTACGATTAGTCGTGTATTAAACTAGATTCCCTGATTACTCAAGTATTAAACTGAATAGGATACAGGAGAACGAGTTATACATGAAAATTTCTATTCCTTATGCTGGTCTTTCTCTTACTGGGGAAGAATAGCGGACAACAGGATAAGGGACGTTATATGATACAAATTACGTTACGATAACGATACAAGGAAGCGAAAAAAGCCGAATGTATTTTAGGATTTAAGCAAGTCACGAAATCTCTTAGTTTTTTTTCTTCTCATCTTCCCTCTACAACTCCACATATAAAATTACGTCTGAGTTTGAAAGAAAATCAAGGAGGATGGAGGAGGTGGATCATTATGATCTAGCCAAAAGAGAATAATCTGCTAGGTAGGTAGGGAGGGATGTGCAGATGGAGCAAAAAAGCTGCTCATTTCTTCATTTGTATTCATCTCAGCATTGAGATGGTTAAGGTGGCTCATCTAACTTCAACTATGTGTCGGCTTTCGAGCTCGAGCTTCGCTGACTGCTTAATTAGTGGAACGCATAATTAAGTTATGGGGCTAAATGATGGATAAATGACGACAAGGGACTCACAAATTTTACCCGTATTTAGCTAACAAGTCTGAAGAAGAGAAATAGGAGAGCGGAGTTGGAAGGAGTGAAATTAAAACGACGGGAAAGGATGAGTAGCAGCGGTAGGAGCAAAAACAAGATAAAAGAGTCACGCCTCTTTTCCTCCGTTTCATTTAGGACAAAAGAACACGATCACGATAATGATGATGATCGTGATGGAAGATTATCTCAAATTCCCAAAGAAGATTTTTCTTCCTTCTATTATTTTTTTTTTCTCGGGAAAAAGGGGGAAGGGACGAACAGCGGAGCGCTGGTTAGCACAAACGGAAATAGAATTTCTAACAGAGTCACCAAAAGGTCTCCTGGAATGGGATTATTTCATAGAGGCTATTAGTCCCCGTGCTTATTTACACTTTCCGTTATAAAATCAATCGCTTCCTAACTACATTTAAATTTTAGCTGCACACAGTTGGGAGGCCTTCCGTGCTTTAAATTTTCTGCGCATTAAGCCAGGAAGGGAGGGGAGGATAAAGGCTTAATTTTAATAGTAAATAGTTACATCCGCTCTGGTTGCGTAACATGTCATGTCGCTGGAGGTGACACAGCAACAGTTGAGCGCTCTCCTTGTGCCTCCCTACCACCTCCTGATTCATCACCATCACCAGGACCAGTGCTAGTGACACCAGAGTAGGTAGGTTTTAGCGGAGGAAGTAAATTAAAAAAAGGAACAACACGTCGGCGGTTACATAACCCAGGCAAGTATATGGATGTGTGACTGGGAAGGGAAGCTAGATTTATGGGAGCTGCGCTCAAAATGGGAAATCAGATGAAGAGAGTGCAGTGGCTGCCGCTTTTCACGCTACATATTTCCTCTTCTCGAGAAAAGCATATTACACATATTGTGACGGTGATGGTGAAGTAGAACTCAAAGCAGCTCCGAGTCCAGCTGGGTTAGTGCCTATCCAGCAAACGGAATGAAAGTCAAAAGGGAAGAGGCAACAAAAATGCTGCACTCATTTTGGTTTCTGGACTTGTCGTCTTCTTAGCGAAATGAATATGCATAAGAGTGAAGTGAAGTGGATTGGAGCAGGGTAAAAAGACGCGGTGATTTATACAAGTGGGAATGGGAAACACTTTTTGCGGTTTTTGTTTCCTGCCGTTCTCCCATTCCTTACGAACTATTTATTATTATTATTTTCTGCAAAGACGGTCTACTTGAGTGGACGAAGAGGTATGCATGGCATGCCAAGGTTTTGCGGACCACAAGAGGGAGAAAAAACTTAAACAAGGGAGTATTCAACAGAGAAAATCAGAGAGTGAAACTAAAAGGAAACGCTCATAAATTCCAATGATATTAACATAAAAAAAGTAGTGAGTGACTCCACTACTTCCAGAATACTCCACTCTTGTTCCTGCTCCCCAGCTTTGGCCGCTAATTCAACAAAATCCAGATTTTTTTTCATACCCAACTAGTCGTAGTTAAGTTGACTGCTGCGTGATTCATGAGGATCATGCCACAACTTGCATAAATAAGTGGACGGGAAATCAGCTCACTCCTCCATATTCACACACATTCCATACAATATTTCTCATTACATCCTTTCCTCACTGAACTGGCTGCGGCTGGCCAACTGAGTGAAAGACTGGTTATTTCATTTCGGATAAGAAGAAAGTAATAACTTTTCTCCCCATAACCATTCCATTCCGCACGCTGTACATATTAATATATCAAATCTAGAAATTTGAATGACTTTTTCCATTCCGCGATTATTGTGGTCAAAGGAAGAGAGCAGAGCAAGGCTGTCCGAACAAAGAAATAAATACCAGCCACACCACACTCACTTAATTCCAGCGCCAGCCATTCCATTTCAACACGCAATTGAGAAATACGTACAAGTAAAATAGGACATGTCTAAATGCTCCGAAGGTGGTGGCTGCAGTGGTGGAACATAACCTCGGCTGCTGATGCAAATTACAAACTCGAGATTATTCTCAACAGAAATACGAGCACAGAAAGTGATATCTCATTTCACTCTACTCCGTCTTTGCTTTTGTCATTCCCTGAAAAAAAAACTGTTGATTTGAAAACACGGATTTAGTCTCGCAACTAGATAAACAAAATGAAGCAGGGATTACAACCGCGCAAACAAATATTCGCTCAAACATGCAAAGAACCCTGTCATTGTCCTCATTCTCATTAAATATATTTCTTTGAAAGCATTCCAAGGCAATGAGAAGATGATCATGCTTACAACTCACTTAAACTAATGCATCTTGAGATGATCCCATCTCATCCATATTCTTTCTTAATCAAAATACAGACAAATGAAGATAACACTAACGATGACCCATTATCATTTTATTATGTTACCATATGTCCCCCCCTGTCCCCACTCATTGCATTCCTAAATAGTGAAGAAAAACACACTAATACAATAAAGAAAGGGAAATGAGCGGACCAATTTACAGTTTTCTTTTAGACAATCATTTCCCCTTTAATTTAGCAGAAGGTGGTAGCCAACTTTCCCCAAGAAGGAGAATACGGTGATCATCATCATCATCATCACCATCTGTAGAGACACCCAAGAGGACAAGTTGATAGTTCATATATCTTGTTGTGGTGCACTGGGATCATCTACCTATGTTCATCAGGTGGTACAGTAGCCAATGCTGGTGAAGCCAACTCCTGTCTCTTTCTGGCTCCCACCAACAAACACAAAAAAAAATACTTTTTTTCGCTGAAGGAGGAAGTGGTGTCATGAAAAGTTGACTCACTCTGCTTGCCAAGCGAGAAGCTATTCTTTTATTTATTTAAGAATAGAGTGAATAAGAAGAAGAAAGTGCTACAATGTATGAGAAGTTATTTTCTTTTTTCCCCCAGAATTCCTCCGTTTTTTCCCCAGTTTATGTGGAGGACATGGTACTCCGGGCTTTCACAGTTGTCAGCGTCAAGTTGATAGGTAGTCCCATTGGTAAAAGCCGCCTCCCCTCAAGTAATCAAAGAACATACCCCTACACTTCCACTTCCACCTTACAACCCAGGACGACTGCCGTTAAAGGAAACAAGACAAGAAAGCCTGGAAAAGGCTGGTGGAGGTGCTCAGTTGCTACTACCCCAATTCATACCTTACTTTCTCAAAAGATAGGGGAAAGTCTCGGATCTACAATTAATCATTGACGTGTAACATCATAGCAGGAGCATTATCTACAATATGAATTTCATCTGATATGAACCTACATTATTTACTTGGATATCAAGTGAAAAAATCAGCGAATCGACCACAGCCTCTCTTCCACTTACAAATCGAGAAAATTAATTAAGTTTTCTTCAGTAAAACGCTCAAATGTATATAATAAATTCTTCTCATCGCAATACATCTTATTTATTGAAGCTACAGAATGGCATAGATCTTACCCATGTAACTGGGCTAAACCGGTTTCAAAGCTTTATGAAAATATTTATTTTTATGGGAATGGGTTCAGATGAAACTCCAAACGGGGAAAGTACAAATTCCTCCAAGTAAATAAATAAACAGGCTCAAAGTCCCTTCCAGATAATGAACCGTGAAGTAACTGAAAGCTAAAAGGAAAGTACAAATGCTAATTCTTAGCTTCCTCTTAATGAAATGGGCTAGGTATGCGCATTTCCCAATTCAGAAAGTAGTACAGTGAACCCCTTCACATGAGAAATGTTTTTAGGTAATTGCCTTCTTAAAATAGAGGAACAAAGAAGGTATGTTACAACACACTTTTATAGTATTTTATTGAGGCACTACAATGAAAGTGCGGGATTACGAGTTGTTATAAATGCAAACAATTTTGCTCATTAAAAAATGAAAGGTGATGCTGAACATATTCACTTCATCAGGTAAGATCACACTTTTATTTAATGCTCCCAGGTTCAAGAGAATAAAAAAAATCTTTGAACATTTCCCCCCCCCCCTCCCTTTCTGGATCCGTTCACCCTACTTTCCCTTGTCTTTTATCCTTATTCCTGTAAAATCCTTCTGGAAAAAGTAAGGATAAACGGAAAAGGCCCGAAAGGTACAACTCATCTCATCTTCCAAGAAAGGGAGAAAAACAAACTAAGAGAAAAAGGGAGCAGCCAGTGAGTGGATAATAAAAACAAGAAAATGAATACTAACTATAAAAGACAGAGTACAATTTTCTTCAAATATTTTGTAATGTAAGTACGGGCAAATATATTCATCGTCTCTAGTGAAAACATTCATTTCTCATCATCATCATCTTGCATCCACTCCTCTTATGAAATGGAGAAAAGAGTGCCTCTAGTTAGCCAAGGCATCATCATGTTTATCATCAAACAAACACAATCTTAGTGTCGCTCCCTTCATTTTCACCTCGTTTTGCTCATTTCATTCCGAACACTTTTAAAGCAGATGGAAGGAAATGAGAGGAAAGGTAAGGGATCCACAGTAGTAAAATAATATTCTCCTGATATGTGATCTTGTACCCCCTTCATCACCTAGATTTCCCTCAATATGCATATATGAACGGGGAAAAGTGGCCACTCACTCGAAGATGAAAGGCTGACTAGATGGATTTGAATTTGAGCAAGTTAAAAACTGGGAACATCATGTCGAATAGACAGACACGGGTACATATAGCAGCTCCATATGAGCTACAACATAACTTTTTGAGTCACTGGAAACTTAAAAAAAACATACAATGTACTACACGGTGGCCCAAGATTGTCTAAAGTATCATGTACAATTTAAACAGTGGAAGAAAGGGAAGGAGAGGGAGAGCTGCTCAGAACAAGTCCAGAGGGTGTAAATTTTTAATGACTCCTTGTGTCTATGGCAAATAGACGGAATACTACATTAGAGACAAGCAACAAGAATTTTAGATGGGTTATGAGAAAGGACGAAGACGAACAAACCCTCCCATATTCCATCCTGACTACTTCTTGAGGGCTTGCTACTGCGGCAGTTTTTAGCTCAAACTCAACAGCATCTGGAGTGACGCGGATGACGATGAACGTTTGAGATGACGTTGAATCCAACTTGGTACGCCTAGATGTTCATGGGCGTTTCTATGTTTGTGTGGGATTTTTTTTTCGTACTCTCCTCCTTATGATGGAAGGAGTCATGAGAGTGGAGAGAATAAAATGTAAAAATGATATTATTATACAGGGACAAAACTGCTTTTCTTCAGAGAAAAACTGCTTCCTTCATTTCGTCTTCCCTCCATCACATTATCCCTATCAGCAATCCCCATGCAAAGTTGTATGAAAACTTAAATAAAGCTGTTATATGGGAAGGGAAAGTGGGGAAGCTGATGGAAATTTCCTTTTCCTTTTTTGTCATTTTGCTTCCCCCCTACCTGCAACAGCTTTTTTACATTTTTACGGGATTTTTTTTCTCCTCCTTCTTCCTCAAACCGCTCAGCATCCAGTGTCTACTTTTCTCTTTCTCTATTGGGATTTCAAATGAAGACGCAGTGGATGGCGATGAGACGAGGAGGACACAACCTGGTCAGTATGAATATGCAACGTGTCCCTCAACTCATGCATTTTTTACGACTATGCAGCATTTCATTTTTGATAGGAAAGAGTGATCTTCTACTATACAGCCTTCTGCTAGAGTAATCACTTTTCTACAAGTAAAAATCGTTTCGGAAGCTAGTTTTCAACATTTCTCCCCTCAGATGATGTCATTTCTCCACTGCTCACATAAAGTAAAGTAGAGTAAGGATCCAAAATAAGGTGAAAATAGGAACCACCACGATCACCACCACATGTTGACAATAAACAGCCACCCACCGCAGCATCATCCGACTAGTCAGACCACTAGCTAATAATTCAGACAATACATGACCTTATGGTGACAGGAAATCGTAGCGTTTATGACAATGCCGTCGACCCGAAAAGTGTTTTACTGCGTTCATTTTCAGAAAGTTTACAACGACCACAACATCCCTGTGCTGGATCTCCACTAAAAAAATATGGAAGACAAATGACAGCAGATGCAATGCATCTCTCAGAACGGTATCATTAACTGGTTAACTGGGATATTCATTATTATTTGTTTATTTTATCAGTCCCAGATCCATCCCCCAAAACCCCTTAGCATCCCGGTCAAAGGGAAATTTTTAATTAGAACGTCTTTCACACTAATATCCATTTGATGAACAGGGTATAAGTACATTCATTAAAAAGTAAAAACAAGCTCATCCTTAAAGCCTGTTTGCTTTGCCCATTAATTCGGTATAATCATCATTATGTCGTTGAGACAACTCATTTTCCTTTTACTGGGATGAGACCTCCAGATCCCCACAACTTATTTAGGGGGATACACCTAGCTCATCCAGTTTTAATGTAAATGTGAAAGCTTATTTACCAAATTATTTATGCTTGTATGACTGAATAGGAAAGATGATGATCTCATCTTCAGTTTATCTTCTGCCTGAGTAGGGAACAGGGGCCTTGGAGTTTGCCACCGTGTCTTAACTCCCTCAGCTTTCTTTTCAGCTTTCCTCATTCCAAAAAGTAGGCTTTTTGAGGAGAAAATACATTAAAAGGAGGAAATTTCTCCCTTTTTGCCAGTTACCCATAAAAAATTAGGGGCATCCATACATGTGTGGGGATTTTCATAAGGGAAACAACTAGGCAGAGGAATGTCTAGTCCCAGAACGAATTTATACTAAATCTCCTCCAAATTTATGCCTGCACATATATAAATCTTTTGTTTGAGGAAAAGGAGAAACTGTTGGCTTATGACTCCTAAGCACAGGGATGATAAGGAGAAGATTGTGTATTGTAATTTTGGAAAACAAAAGCAATCGTGACAAGGAGATGATGATGAGAAAAGTCAAAAAGAAGCATTTTCTTTCTTAATTCTTTCCCTTCCCCTCTCTGACGAGCATGGGGAGAGCATAGTTGGGATGAAAAGGGGGATAGCTGGAGACTATCCAAAACTTTGCCGAGTTTAAACGAAAACTTAATCGCATCCATATGAATATATATATTATGGGACAGCAACATCAAACAATAAAAATGTTTCAGAAACCATTTGCAGTAGCTACTGAAGATCCGCAAACAAAGAACTAAAGAAAATATTATAAAGGAGAAAAAAGACTTCATAACTCCTCTTTCCCCTCGTTAGGTAGTCTTCCAAGAAGTTTCCAAGACAAAAAAGGATGGCGACAAGCGTGGTATTTCGATATACAAAAGATTAGTTTACATCATTAAAATACAGTGGAAAAAATAGCGCCTGCAATGATCAAGCTTTTTGTACGGCCTAATTACTCGTGAAAAAAGATCAGGCGACAATCTCATAATTATATGCTCAGAAAAACGATATCTTCCCTCAGAATATGACATATAGATGATGATATATATAAGTATATCCGTGGAAAACAATGCCTCTTTCTTCTGTCCTCTCCTAAATACTATGCCTTGACATTAAACTCTTTTGAGATCCTCCCTTTGATATATTTATTTAAATGGAAAGCACAAAAGACAAACTTTTCTATTCAGTCCCACAACTTCTCATCAGTTCCTCCCAATGTCAGGGGAAGAAAGGATGGTAGCATGGAAATAAAATAAAGAAGGTATTTTTTTTGCGACGCCTTCTTAAAACAATATTTGTAAACATGATGATGACTTTCTCCAAAACAAATTTTCTTTGGCATACCTATACAGTCACATGTACAGTGTGTATCCGCCCAGTTATAACTATAAAAGTTACACAATTTTTCAGGTTGCTTTCAATTATGTTTAATTTACTTATTATTCGTAAAATTTATTACTATTATCAGTCCATCTTGTTGTTTACAAAGTATACAAACGGAGCTAGATTCATGCTTCATTCCGATGATATGAAACCGGTAAATCATTTAACTAAACTGAAAGAGATTTTCTTCGCTTTGAGCCGACGAGAAAATGAAATTGAAAAGGAAGACAGGGAACGTGAGCATTAAAAGAAAATTGTGAAAAAAAGTAATGGAATTTGTCGGGAGGAAAGGAGAGGAAGAGTTGCTGGTGTTGACACTTCTCACTCTGAATTTATGGGCGTAAGCTGGCAACTTAGAAGGCAAGTGAGCAGAACTAGGAGCCCCGTTTGTGGGAGAATTATAATAATGGGAATATGATATGGAGTTTTTAATACGTAAGGTAATATCGAGAAATATAGTTTCGAGAAGCTATAACCATCATTCGTTTCTTCAAATCATTCCACTCGCTATAAAGATTAGAATAAGCTTTTGAGGTGTTTCAGCTAAAGGCCCGGCAACAAAATTTCCAGGCAACGGAGCTATCAAAGAAAGAATTTTTTTACCTTTTTCAGAATAATCATCAAATGAAATACGAAATCGTACAATATCCATGAATTTAAACTGTTATTAAGGTAGAGTCTTGGCTACCAATGGAAGGTAGATTTCTCGGTATTTGTGTTTCTGTCAAAAATCGTGTGATACGATGTCTGGAAAAAAATCCTCTGACATATCATTTCCCCATTATAGATAGCTACCTAATTCTGACTAGTGATGAAAATAAAGCCAATACTCGCCGGTTATGAATAGATTTTCCCTTCCCTGGGCTCACTGTTGGACTAATAAAGTAGTTTGAAAAGGCTCGTAGACAGTCGTCAGACAGACGATGAGACGATAGGCTTCTTAGAAGGCTTAGAGTAGTAGCTTGCTACATTCAATATATGTATTTTTTAAAGAATATTTATATTAATTTCTGGAGTATGACATATGTACATACATGTTACTAAGCGCGACGAGATAATGCTATGAGTGACAGAGGAATTCTTCAAAAAAGCCTATGAGAAGGTTCTCAATGTGACAATTTCAATTTTGATGTGTGCTTCCTGAGCAGTCCATGCTCCTAATCATACAGGAATGGATTTACGCAGAATGCTAATACACCTAGACAAGCGACACGGTGTGATACAACTGGAAATTTTACATGACAAAGTTACAAGAAAAGGAACTGACGGGATGCTAAAATACTAAAAAGGGAGTGAAAGTATTACCTACTCCATTTCCAAGTAGTGATGCTCACGCAGCAAATAACACGTCAATCACAAAGTCGAAGAATGGATTTCGTTATATCGTCTCCCACATTTAGCAAGTGAAGTTGCGAACACGATATCAAAGGAAAGGTAGGGCGAACTTGCCAATTTATAATGTATTATCATGAAGGCTGATCTTCACTTTGTTAAAACATGGAGGGAGTATTTACAGTTCAATATGATACGTATCATAACATTATATATTATCAAAGATCTCAAATTTTTGTAATAATGGAATGCAAAAGAAAGCAAAAACAAGGCAAGGGAAATATTTTCCCTTTACGATATTGGATTTTTATTGTAGCGACACTCTCCCCCCTACCATACGTAAACATACGGAATGAGATGGGAGCAGAGTGGGAGAAGTAGTGCGCAATCAACGGGAAAAAAATTATAATCCATCTTTGGAAAACGCGATGTAGGTAAGACGGAAAGTGAATCTGCCGCGAGCAATACGCAAACATTTCAATATCTTAAGTATTCGCTCTTCCGCTCTAATATCATCACTAAAGTGGAGCAAGTAATTGAAATGCATTGAGGCACACACGCATTACAAAATAAGTAAACGGAAGATCCAAGCACGATGAAACTTAGCTAGTGCTTTGGATATAGCAAAATGGCTGAAATATGATATGAAAAAAGCTTAAATTATCTTTGTGGAATTCAACTTATGCTGAAGTGTGATTATATTTTTGTACAATGACAAACTCCCGAAAGTAAAGTATCATCATTTTAAACTCTTTTAAAATTTTCAATTCCAACTTGCGCAAAAAGACGGACAGACTCTCAGTAAAGCCATGTGTGTCATGGTGCAATCTCATGATGTGCTCAAAGCTCTATAATAAATACAGCCTATACCTCAATCTCACTTATCTATATCCACTAAGAATAAATATGCAAAAAAAAGTGAAAACTGATGATGATGACGATGATAGAACCTGAGATATGCACTTATCTCCCATCACTTTCATTATTATTGCTATTGTGAATTTCCCTCTCTGCCTCATACGATGATAGAAGCTGAAGCTGGCATGAGAGATCTCGCATTTCTCGTTGAAACACTCTAAGTACAGTAAAGGACCTCCACTTGAAAACTACCTCCAGAATAAAGGAAAACGTGAAGTCTCCCTCTAGTTAGCACAGATAAATATTTTGTTAGCCTTTTATTTTCTTTATCCCGACTCATGTAAATTATTACGCTTTTTTTAACGAGAACCCCCTATTTGGAGTCGGTGAAGTGAAAGCTTCACGTGAAACAGCATTTTATTGGATTTTTTTTCCCCAGCTCACATACACAATATTAACAACAACATTTTCATGGGAAATTTGCTGAGAGGAGGGAAAACAAAAATGGGGATTAATATTGAAACCATGCAAAAAGGGAAGCTATATTGAGCCAGCAAGCCAAAGAAAATAAATTATCGCGACGACATTATTTATTTATAGAAGAAGCTATATGCCAGAAATGTTTTATTGAAATTTACGTACTCAACTTTTCAAAATTTATTCAATGTGCTTTCCCTTCCCTAAACGTGAAAATGTGAAAGTAAACAACATGATAAATATGTGCTGATCCTGGCCATAGGATGCAAAATAGGGAAAAGAAAACTTTTTTTCCTTCTCTTCTCCCTTACAAGATTATATTTCTTTTGCACTCCATACTCATGCATAATGTATATAGCTAAAGTTAAAAAAATAGCAGGATGGTATATGGGAAAGGAAGGCTGAATATTTTCCTGATCGACTCCTCTTCCTTCTTTTACTGCCGTATGGACAATATTAAGAATGATTTTCCGAAGGAAAGTTTTTTTTATCCCTTTCACTTGAGTCAATAATGATGTAATGATAGTATCATTTGTGCTCAACCTCACAGATATCCATTTTTATGTAAGGATCACAAGCAATAAATAGTTTAAGGAAGCAACAGTTATCCAATCGGGTATGATGTATCAATAATGCTACCAATTTTGATAAAAAAAAACACCCCTACGCCAAGGTACATTGATGGTTTTGCTATTGGCGCACTTTGGAAAGTTTGGCGGATGCTCGTTAAAAAAAATTCATCGTGTTTTCATCATCCTGACGACGGCCAATGGCGATATGGCTGGAAAAGTCCAGAATTCCCTGACAATTTTCTCCACTCCTCCGTTTCCAGTGAGCTGCGTGAAGGTGTGAAGAAATTTTGTAGTTTATCAACAACCAGAAAGATAGGAGTGGGTGATTAAGAAACAAAAGGGGAAGTGCAAATGGGTGAGAATAAGAAAAGATCCTTCCAAGTCAACTTTCCCAACTGCTTTCAGTAAATGCAACGCATCCTATAGGGGAGCCCCCTTTTCTCCGCAGCCTCCCACAGTCACTTAATCCTACTCATTCATATATAAGTTTCCCTCCTTTTGTCGGGCTTTAGATGCACTTCAATAATGCCTCGATAATAAGTTAGATAATAAAAAGGGAAAAGTTCAATAAATGCCACTTTTAATTTCACTGGAATCCATTAGGCAGCCCACGGTTGGGAACGACAATGAGGAGGATGCAAATGCATTGCGCCAAAACTTCCACCGGGAAGGGGAAGGCTAGTGAGGGACAATAATGTCGAAGCAGTTAAGAATAATTTTAATAGAGCGGAGGCAATACAATTGGAATGAAGTCATGGCTAAAATATGCAAATGAATGAGCGCTCTGCATTTACATCTCATTCCTCTACTTTTATGTGAGGGGGTGTACAGCTCCAAGAAAAAACAGCCTAATACCTACATTGCTCTGTGTGGTGAAAGCAGACATAGTTGCGAGATAGAAGGCATATACAAAAAAATGTAGCCTTCAGTACAATTTCCATTTTTTTAAAACCATATTGCATGCCCTGCTCTCTTCCCTGCCGACGCGGATGGAAAGCTGGAAATTCGCGTGTCTATGCAAGCCCATATTTTCGGCTCGGCAATATACATACATTACCGTCTTGTTAGTGCATATTTGCTCAGCTTGTTTGCAGAGTTACACTAAACTATCTACTTAATTATATATGCAAGTATACTTACTCTCAGTATTAAATATAAATGATAAAAATGCATGCCTGCAGTTCTTTTTTTTCCTCTCTTCTGGAGACGGTAAGGATGAAGAAAGAGGGGAAAAAATCTCGTGTAATGTAGTGACATGAGATACATTGAAAAAAAGGAGAATAGAGGGAAAGTGGAGAGAGCATCAAGTAAGCCATGTCACAGGATAAAATGGAAACTTTTCCCATTATGCTAATCAAGAAGAGTGAGAGAATAGGATTCAAGTAGAAAGAACGTTTGCCGGAAAGGAGGGAAAAGGGGAAAAAATGGTATGAGCTCCCTTCCCCATCCTACAAAACACTGTTCACGATATGCTCTCCCTTCTAATTTTTTTAGATACCCCATGTTTCCCATTTCCACAGTACTCCTTTTTTTCCTCCTAAGTAAATTGCTTTTTGCTTTCCACTTTTTGAAACTTTATTTTATGGATTTTATATTCGCCATTGTTTATGTTTACGGCTCTCTCGGCCTCCTCTATTTCAATTCTGGAAGATGGTCTTATGCCCCTCATACTGGCTGGATATGGGGAGAGAAAATGTCGAGATAAATAGAGCAGCGTATAAACGCTCATTCACAAATGACAAAAGTGGCAAAAGTCAACGCAATAAATGATTAGCCCTACCACTGCTTGCATCAAAAATTAAGAAAATGGTAGATTCGCCCCTAAAAAATTGTTTCTAGTTCCTTTCATATTCCAGCTACTTTAACTTTCCCTCATTCATGTGCACTTTCTTTATAGCACACTTCCTTATGTAAGAAGATGAATGAATGCATAAGGGCAAATGATGAGTGCCTTCTTTACGATTATCGTAGTGACGTGCCCTGTCATTTCATTACATTGTCTACGCACACTAACGTCCCCAAAAGCACTACATAACATTCTATATTATCTTGGATAAAACGACGTATTCTCTTATCATAATCCTTTCTCAGAACAGATTTCCACCATTTGCAATCCACATAACAGTGGAGTGTAATGTACGATTTTCTATCTAAAGCATTCCTGTCTGTGCCCTCAGTTGAAATAAAATTCGTTTAGCAGAGCGTATGAGAAAAGCGGGATTGTGTCCTTATTTGGATTTGCTAATCGACATTAATTTAGACTACTAGCCATTTCCAAATATGTAATGTGAAACTCATTCCATTTCATATTATTAGCTTGTTACGATATCTAAAATTAGATGGAATTAGACTTCATGGTAAAAGATGTGATCATGTAAGGCTAATTTCCCCCATTCTGGCTTGACTACGTTGTTAGCGTAAATAAGCAATTGGGTTGGGGGAAGAGAGAGAGGGAGGGAGAGAGTTATATTGCAAAATGGATTCAGAGTGGAGAGCGCCGCGCTACGATATGGATCTTTGAGAACAAAAGAAAAAATCTCATTAACAGCGTAAGGTGAAACAATATTAGTTTGATTAAACTACCGACAAATATCCTTGATTTCCTCCTGGACGTTTAAAAGTGTAATTGGAAAGTGAAGCGATGGAAAGGGGCCTATGTGCTATATGAGATTGTTTCGTTTCATCTAAAAATCCAATTTGAGATGGCATTCCTGATTCCTTCCAAAGCACCCGTTACGTGCAATCAGAAACGGAGCGACGGGATTATTTCAACTACACACACTGTTCCAGCTCGGGCCAGCAGAAAGAATTCCATTTTGTAATTTCCCCTCAGAATCTATACATTTCCTGATAATTATAGTACGCATGCCGTGAAACATTAGTACACTTCCTGTCTTACTTATTTGGATTTGCAACCCCATTTTATAATAAATTAATGATAATTATCCTGTAATGCATATGTATAATGAGTTTTGTTTGAACTAATGCAAATTTTCTGAGTAACTAGTAAACTGCACGCCATTCCAGGTTCAATACACCTTTGGGCACGATTGCCCACAATGGAAGGGAATCGATATGCGCCCCTTCCATATTCACTAATAAACTAAGTAACATAAGATAAAATTAAATAGATGGGATTACGCACGCCGTCCATTAAGCGAAGTAACTGTTCGTGTTTTCCGTCACAAATCAATTACGAAAAATATTTACCCAGAATTATATTGTTTTTTGAAAATTGTTTACAGCAAATGGCAGTATACATTAAAAAAATAGTTTTGATTCCCTCCCAAAAACTTGACATATGTAAGGCTCCGGATCCTACGACAAAAAAATCCAACTTAAAACATAAGTACACGCACTTTATTTTAATTCCTTCTCAATGTTCCATTCCATTCATGGCTCACCTGCTCCCTGCTCGCCAAAAAACCCAGCATAAACAATGGGAAATCCCACTTGAAATAAAAATCGGAAACAGGAATAATACAACATAATCATTCCACCCATCCCCCCCAAAATATATACAAAGCCCAGCAAATCCAATTCATAACGACTTACGAGAAGGATACAAATCGTACAGGGAATTTTGAACAGAGGCGCGTACAAAACGCATCACTCTCTCCGCTGTTTACAGCGTCAGCATTACGATTATGACTACTCACACAAAAGGTAGTCAGCCCAAGTTGTAAGGAAACAGCAGACATGATCCTATATCGATGTGGAACAATGGGAGAAAAAATATGCAATTTTTACCAGTCCCCATTACAATCCTTCTTTACCATTTCAATGGGAAGATGTAATATACGAATAAAAAATCACGGGAAAGGGTTAAAAAACATAAAGCTCTGTAAACTTTTGTATATTCTCCGACAATATTACAAGCAAACGAACACATGTACAAAATCAGATATATTTTTTCTGCCGTTTTTTTCAAATTCAAGAGAACGAGACGACCATACATTTTTAAGATTCTTTGTTTTATTCCTGTTCATGGGAATGTAGTAATAAAAGCAAGTATGATACCTGCTGCAGTCTGCAGTAAAAACCCAAGAAGAAATATTCTCAGTAGGTATCTTCCTTCACTATAACAATGAATGAATTATGTATTTGAACTCCATAAAAAAAGGGGGAAAATATATATTTTATGGAGAGTTCATTTTCTCCATGACAGTGGAATGGGCTAGCATTATCTGTGTCTGGTATTTCCGTCTGTTGTGAGAACTTGTAAATATGCCGACATCATCCGAGACATAAATCATTCCCTGTATGGGAATAAATGACAAAGAACTGTTTTGACTACGAAATTCCTGACAGGGGAAATAAACATGGCGGATTTGTTTTTATTGTAAAATATATATCGACTGAGGAAGAGCCGTCTGGTACCATTCACTGGTGTGGAGATTAGCGAAAAAAAAGTAAGACATAATATCTCGTTTGGTCAATGTGTCATCAGCACTATTGGCAGCGCTGATGAGGTCAGCGATAAAAAAATAATAATATTCCCATAAATAGGCAGCTCAGCATGACAAGAATGATGATGGTCATCAAATTTTGTACAACAAGCGAGGAAGCCCAGCCCCAACTAGTATAGCCGTATACTATTCACATGCGATTTTAATTGTTTTCAAAATTGAAACAGAGCTCAGTCTAGCTCGTCTGAAGCCCATTTTGTATGCTGTCTTGTGAGGGGAAAAGCCAGGAAATTGACACGAATTGTGTACACTACTGTTGCACTAAAATGGAGGAGCAACATGACAGCCCTAATGAAGATTCTCATAACGATAGAGTCTGAAACATTAGTTGATCCCTTGATGAACTGATAAGGCATGATTTCGTTTAAAAGAAATGTGCGTGGAAGAAACAAGCATAATCACCGCTTCCATCCATGCACAACATTAGACTGTCATGTTGATCAACAACTCACTTTCCATCCCACCCTCCAGAAAAATATTACTTTCTCCCTTACTTGATTTTCCCTCCATATTCCCTTCCCTAAAACACAGTCTGCTCCACCCAGCGTGAATTTTAAGCTGCCATGTAGGCTCGTCAACATAGGAAATGATGCGAAAGCATGCAATTTTTTTTCCCGCCCAGTATAAATATAGTGGACAGAAGGAAAACTATTTCCCAACCTATAAAAATGCACATTACATGTAAAAAAAACTACACAATACATTGTCTCCGGCAGCAAAGAAAAAAAATTAGAGTTCATAAATATATATTTGAGACACGCATTTCTAATTTTCCTACACCCTTGGGACCTGATTAATTAAATTTAATATGGGCCCAGAAAAGCTAAAAGTAGTCGACAAGCTCCATCCCAATATTTTAAAAGGAATGGACTGGGCTATGTAGTGGAATCCCAACTATAAAATGATATCAGCTAATAATGTAGTGGAGTATTAAAGAGGATAGTTGATGACAACACTAACAGCCTTCGTATGTTGCTCCATTACAGGATTCCATTCTTCATGGAGCCCCTCATCCCCTCTCTATATCGTCCATAGACAAACGTATGGAGAGGCCGACACACCGCTAACAAAATAGAAAACTGGTATGGCCACACTTCCCACTCACACATGGACTCAGCAATATGCACCCATTCATAATATATTATTGTTATTGTTACTTCTCCTCTTGTGATGCCACTACCCATTCCGACTCCCGCTCCCTTTTTCTCTTTCCCCATTCTACCTCTCTGCTGGAGAAAGAGGGAAAAAAACAACAAGTAAAAAATGCCTGAGGACGATGGCACATAGTAAACGATCTCCTTTCCCCATTCTATTCTGATTCCATGCATTTTATATGTGCTTCCTTCCTTTCCACTTCATTTTACATGGGTAAGCCCAAAAATTTTCCGTCATCCCTTCATATCTATCCACTTGCCTTGGTCCCATTCCCATTTTTAAAACAAAGTTAAGTGAGATACAGTTCATTAAACTTGGAGAACATACAAACAATCTCCCATTCTCCCAGTCAAATCCATTTCTTTTTTTTCTGCTTCCGCTGGAATCAGACGAAAATGGGAATGGAATGTCTACCGGTGAAAAAATATATATATCGAGCTATGGAGAGCTACGTCCAAAAATAAATAAATATACTCCCTTCATAATATGCTCCTCTTTTGTGAAAATATCTTGCCTGATGATGATGCCCAACCGTTGTCATAAAAATAGGTGGGCTGTGCTGAGGAGAAAGAAGGGAAGAACGTTGATGTGGAACCCTTCCAGACTCAGCCTTTTATGTCATAACATTATATCACCGTATTTATGAAGAGAGTGATAATGAGGTTTTTTACGAGCTCACACATTTCCCCACCTTTATTAGCAGAGATTTCACTTTTCTAATTTATGTAAATACCACCGCCAAATAGGCAGAGAGATGGAGGAAAGTTGTGCAATTTTTATGAAGGGCGAGACGCCCAAAAAATGCATTTACTCAAACGAGAGAGAGAAAAAACAGAGCACGTCAATAATGACAAATGTTTTGAGAGCCCGGTTACAATACAAGTTCCTTTGTCGGCTATCAGATGAAATCAGGGAAATGAAGGTAAACTATCCTGTCTTGGTTTCATTACACAAAAGACAGCCATATTACCATCCTTTTCATCATTTTCATATACTCTCCTCAGCTGGTATTGCAACTTGTTAGCAAGGGGGGGGACCACGAGGGAAGTTATTTATTAAATCCATAAATGCATATCACCCAATATTGTGGAAAGTTTGTGTTCCTCTTTTCCCGAGCCTCGCATGATGATGACAAGGATGAAGGAGACAGAGAAACACATCGACTGCGGAAGTTACCACCTGAATAAACACAGATAAAAGTTGGAGCAAGAAACACAAGCAAGAAAAGCAACAAACCATTATTACTCCCTTTCTCTTCCCCGTTTCGAGCTGCTCATAGTGTCCCTCTCCCTTCTTGCTCCTATTTACAGCAACCGAGGCGTTTGTAACTAATGCCATTCTCTCATTATACACGGTTTTAGTTCCTCATTTCCAGTTGCTCCACCATTGCTACCACCATGACGATGATGAGAAGACACCTCGTTTTCGGCTCTTCTCAAAAACTGGGGGAAGCAACATCCCTTTCTCTTTTCTGTTTGTTCATGCAAAGTAAATGAGATTAAAAGAGAGAAAAAAAATTGGCCTTTTCTCCTTCTTTCAACATCCGCTTCCCGCATCCGCCCGCTTACATCTAGCATACAGAATGAGAAGCCTATGTATGCAAACTTGTCATCATCGTGACGATGAAGATGACTGCCAACAAAATACATTGAAATAGTTCTATTTCATCAAGAAAGCATACGCACCTTTCTTTTATGTTTTTTTGTTGAAATTTAAAGATTTTTTCTTCTTCTTTTTGCACGTCCTTTTGGAAGCCATAGATACAGACATTGTATGTATATGGCTTTCATATTATGAAGGCCTTCAAAG